>JAAGEH010000389.1:3026442-3090424 GCA_011751065.1 Lasiurus cinereus
AAGAATACTAGAAGCACAAATTCATACACAGATGTGGTCCCTTGGCCTGGCTGAAGATTGGGGCCAATGGGGCCAGCTGACCAGGGAGGTATGGTTGGAGGACTCCAAGACATGTCTGGCCCTCTTGCCCAGTCCCCATTGGCCGGACCCCAGCAGCAAGCTAACCTACCAGTTAGACCATCTGCCCCCTGGTGGTTAGTGTGCATCATTGCAATTGGTTGAGCAGTCGACCAAATAGTCAACTGATGGGTTGGACACTTAGCATATTATGCTTTTATTATATAGGACTAGAACCTGGTGCACAAAATTTGTGCATGAGGGAGATGTTCCTTCAGCCCAGCCTGCTCCCTCTCCAATCTGGGACCCCTGCCCGTTTAGGCCTGATCCTATCTGGACTGCTGGTTCCCAACTGCTCACCTGCTTGCCTTTCTGATTGCCCCTAAACACTTCTGCTTGCCAGTCTGATCACCCCCTCACCACTCCCCTGCCAGCCTGATTGATGCCTAATTGCTCCTCTAATTGCCCCTAATTGCCCTCCTTTGCAGGCCTGGTCCCTCCCAACTGCCCTCTCCTGATGGCCTGATCACCCACAACTGCTTTTCCTTGCAGGCCTGGTCCCTACTAATTTCCCTCCCCTGCTGGCCATTTTGTGTCTACATGGAGGCAGGATCTTTTGACCACATGGGGACAGTCATCTTGTGTGTTGGAGTAATAGTTAATCTGCATATTACTCTTTTATTAGATAGGATAGAGGCCTGCTGCAAAGGTGGCAGCCAGCTGGTTTGCCCTGAAGGGTGTTCGGGATCAGGGTGGGTGTTCCCTTGGGGTATGGGGTGGCCTGGGCGAGGGGCCTGTGATGGTTTGCAGGCTGGCCACACACTCCCCGTGACCCAAGCAGAGGCCCTGGCATCTGGGAATATATTTACCTTCTACAATTGAAACTTTGTAGCCTGGAGCTAAGCCAAGCCTTCTGCTCCCTCCTGGGGCGGCAGCCATTGAAACTTTATTGCCTTAAGCGGAGGCCTGAGCCATCCAGAATGTGTGGAAAGCTTGGCTTCCTCCATTGCCAAGGGCAACCCAAGCCTTCCTCCTGCTCTCTCTGTGGCTGTAGCCATCTTGGTTGGGTTAATTTGCATAGTCACTCTAATTGGCTGGTGGGCATGGCTTATGGGTGTAGCAGAAGTCTGGTAAATTTGCATATTACTCTTTTATTAGATAGGATAATGTGTAATGAAATCTCACTGTATTTCTTTATTGTTTTCTCAAATGTAAAATTAAGGACACATTGACTACCCTATGGACAGCAAATAAAATGAGTTATAAAAGAAAGAAGTAAGGATGTGAGAGAGCAAAAGGGAGAGGAAGAAAGGAGAGAGAGAGAGGGGGGGGGGGGGAGGAGAGATGGAAGGAAGGAAGGAAAGAAGGAAGGAAGGAAGAAAGGAAGGAAGGAAGGAAGGAAGGAAGGAAGGAAGGAAGGGAGGAGTAAATTGATTAAAAGTAACATTATATAAAGAAAACAAGTTGGATTATGATGTATGTACTAGTAATTATAGAAATTAAGGGTATTTACCCAATATGTAGACCTCTGGTCTTGGTTCTAGAGTATCAAAGCATTGTCTAAATCTCTAGGCCAATTAAAACAATAAGTGGATTCAAAAGCGGTGCTGCATATACACACTACAGTATCACTTGGCCATAAAAATGAAACCTTACCATTTGAGATAGCATAGGTGGACCTAAAGGGTATCATGCTGAGTGAAATACGTCAAACAAAGAAAGATAAATATGCAATTTCACTTATATGTTAAATCTAAAGAACAAAATAAAGCAACAAAATTGAAACTGACTCATAGAAACAGAGATTGTACCATGGTTGCCAGAGAGGAGAGGGTTTGGAAGACTGGGAGAAAGAGGTGAAGTGATTAGGAAGTACGAGTCAGTAGTTACAAAATTGTCATGGGGACGTAAAGTACAACACATTATAGCCAAAAATATTGCCATAACTCTGTATAGTGCAAGGTGGGTACTGGAAATATCAGGGTTAACACTCAAGTATATAATCATCTAACAACTATGCTGTACAGCTGGAACAAATACAAAGTAATATTGAAAGTAAACTGTATTTAAAAATTAAAATAAAGCTGAAACCAGTTTGGCTCAGTGGATAGAGTGTCGGTCTGTGGACTGAAAGGTCCCAGGTTCGATTCCGGTCAAGGGCATGTACCTTGGTTGTGAACATATCCCCAGTAGGGGGCGTGCAAGAGGCAGCTGATCGATGTCTCTCTCTCATCGATGTTTCTAACTCTTTATCCCTCTCCCTTCCTCTCTGTGAAAAAATCAATAAAAAAATTAAAATAAAATAAAAAGCTCTTGGCAAGTAGCAAATGTTATTTATCATGTCTATTCTCATTCTCTCTCGCTTGCTCTCTCTTTCTCCTCTTTCTCTCTCTCTCTCCACTCCCCTCCCCAATTCCCATTCCAGTCATTTTGGAGGACGTGCTGTATAATGACTCAAAAATTCTTTCCTTCTCCCCCTGTACCCAAACAATGGTGTTTCCTCCAACAAGAAAAGGGAGAAAAAGGTAAGAGTTCTCTCTTAAGTGCTTGGGATAACATATTTTATGCAAATCAAAGCTGTCTATTTAAAATGCATCATGATCTTAGTTTTCACAACTACCAAAGCACAAGTCAGACTGAAGAAAGCACATTGATTGTCTCCAGGGAGAAAGAGGAAGAATATTAACATCTTCCTAACTTAATCATTTTAGGTACACATGACTTTACAGAGTTTCTGATATTTCATAGCTCTTGAGAAAAGAGGTGGCCAAAATGTAATGCATAGAAATGTAAAAATCTATTTGAAGGATCTAAATAGCTTGCTTATTTCTCTGAACAGAATTCAACTGCATTTGCTTAGTGAGGACACAGATACTATTTTTGCAAGTGATTGCTTCTTTCCAAATTCTCAAGCTTCCCAAGGGCCTTCATGTGAGGACAGAGAGATCCCTTTTTAAAATAGCTTACAAAAATGTAAAAAGAAATATCTGACTAACTATAGACCCCAAAGTACATATGTAGCAATCTGTGGGGTGCGGCTACAGTGTTTGGACAGGTTCAAGCCTTGGACTAAGGAGAGGGCACAATCTTTTTGTGGCCACATGCAAGTCCTCCCAGCTTGGAGAGCAGAGCACCCCCAGCACAATTATAGCCAATATCTGTAGTTGTAAGCTTGAACCTATGGTCCGAACACATGGCCCCATGTGCCTAAGTGATATAGGCTGCAAGTAAACAAAGCTTGATCAGGTGCATGTAGTTGAATAGAATCAAAACTCAGGAGAATGTTGTAAACATCTTGACCATGCCCTTCCTTTGCCTCCTGGCATCTGCTATAAAATAAAGACACAGCTTGTGGGCATTGGCACTGTCTCTCTCCATCAGTGTCCCACAGAGACCCAGCTTTCATTCTCTTGTGTATCATTTCTCAACCCTTTCATCGCCCCCACTTGGGTTCACCCTTGGCCACGTTGGTGCAGCACAGCTATGTACTGCTTTGTATGCTAAATAAGCAAGATATTATTACATGTAAAAACAGTATAGGTTCTCATTAGTTCTATGAGTTTAACTCACTGATTCATTCATCCACCTGTTCATCCACACATTCAGCATTTATTAATTTGTATAGAGTCTACAGGAATGTTTTTAAATTTCAGAGACAAGTGATGACATTATTCCAGCAGATATTACAGGAAAAAATTTTTAAATGTGTTTGGTGGGGATTCTAAGTTTGTTATGTAAATGAATTTGCTTCCAGACTAAAACAAAATTTTTCTAGGGTGGGCACAAAATGGGGTTCTAATGTACTAAATCATTTTGCAAAACTATTTGGTTTCAATGCTGCACTTCTTGGTTTTCTGATATGTTCTGAATTTTACTTGAGGAGGAAATGCATGTGGATGGTAAATATGTAATTTAAGGGAATAGGGGAGAAATCAGAGATGTTTTTATTGTACAAACTTAAGACATCAATATATCTACACTAATATGCTGATTAGACTGGATGGCTTCTGGACGTCCTTCCAGACAAAGCCACAGTGGCAGAGGCTGAGGCAGAGGCAGTTAGGAGCCATCAGGCAGGCAGGCAGAGTGATTAGGGGTGATCAGGCTGGTAGGGCAGAGCAGTTAGGGGAGATCAGGCCAGCAGGCAAAGGTGGTTAGGGGTGATTAGGCAGGCAGGCAAGTCAGTGGTTAAGAGTCAGCAGTCCCAGATTGCAAGAGTGATGTCCGATCCCTGTGGGATCAGGCCTAAACTAGCAGATGGACATCCCCTGAGGGGGTCCTGGATTGGAGAGGGTGCAGGCAGGCTGAAGGACCTGCCTCTGTGCATGAATTTCATGCATTGGGTCTCTAATTAATCTATAAAAGTTATCCAGAATCTAAGTCTATTTCTACAATAACCCATGGAATCTTTATAAGGTTCTTTAAAATCTAAGATCAGAAAAACAATTTAAATGTCAGATACATGTCTTGACTCCCATTTTCTAATTTACTCAACTTTTATAGTATTTTATTTTTTAGTCCTTTGAAATTATGCCAGTGTTAGCACCTGTTTATTAATCATAGGTAATGAAGTATGTACTTACCCAGTATATTATCTTAGCATGTTAATTGGTGAGATCATATATAAAGGTGATGATGATAATAATGGTACTGCATATGGTACATATTAGGAGCTTAACATTTAAGAATTGATATATGAATTACTAATAATCCTTTACACTTTTATGAAATACTATGAGCAAAGAAAAGTTAATGGATTAAAAATTGTCTTTCAACAAATGGTATCAAATCAAATAAATAGCCGCATTCCAACCAATGAATGTAGACATTGACTTCACACACTTCACAAAAAAATAAAAAAATAAATAAATAAATATAAACAAAATGGATCACAGATATAAATGTAAAAGACAAAACTATCAAACTTTTAAATGATAACATAGGAGCAAACCTAGATGGCCTTGGGTATAACAATGACTTTTTAGATACAACACCAAAGTAACAGCTCACATAAAAATAACTGATAAATTGGTCTTCACTAAATTTAAAGATTTCTGCTCTGTAAAAAATAACTTCAAGAAAATGAGAAGACCAGCCATAGACCAGGAGAAATGATTTGCAAAAAACATTATCAGATAATGGACCATTACTTAAAATATACAAAGAATTATTAAGCCCTACCTGGTTTGGCTCAGTGGATAAAATGTTGGCCTGCAGACTGAAAGTTCCCTGATTCAATTCCAGTTAAAGGTATCTACCTTGGTTGTGGACACATCCTCAGTAGATGTGCAGAAAGCAGCTAATCGATGTTTCTAACTCTCTATCCCTCTCTCTTCCTCCCTGTAAAATATCAATAAAGTATATTAAAAAAAATAATTAAAAATGGTTAAGACTGTAAATTTAAAATAATATATTAAAACTCTATAATAAGAAAACAAACAATCCGGTGAATAATTAGGCAAGATAATTAACAAATACATAAGAGAATATACAGATGCCAAATAAGTATATGAAAATGTTTTGCACATTATATGTCCTTGGGGAAATGCAAATGAAAACAATAATAAGATACTGCTGCACACCTATTAGAATGGCCAATATCCAAAACTACTGACACCAACAAATGCTGACAAGGACGTGGAAAAACAGGAGCTCTTATTCTTGCTGGTGGGAATGCAAAATGGTACAGTCACTTTGTAAGACAGTTTTGTTTTTTCTTACAAAAGTAACCATGCTCTTGCCATATGATTCAGCAACCATATCCCATGGTATTGAACTAAAAGAGTCAAGAACTTATCTCTATACCATAACCTGAACATGGATGATTAAACTAGCATTATTCATAAATGCCAAACTTGAAAGCAACCAACATGATCAGTAGGCAAATGGGTAAATAAAAAAGTACATCCAGAGAATGGAATATTAACCAACACTAAGAGATAATGAGCTATCAAGCCATGAAAAGACATAAATGCATATGACTGAGTGTAAGAAACCAATTTGAAAGGTTATAGAGCATAATTCCAATCATATGGAAAAAGAAAAACTATTGAGACACTAAAACTGTTAGTCACTGCCAGAGGCTGAGGAGGAAGGGGTTAGAGGGAGAGAACAATCAATGTGCAGAGCACAGATTTTTATGGCAGTGAAAATACTCTAAAATGTCATTAGAGCCAGATGCTCCAGAGAGCACTTGCTCCCTTGGCAGACTAGTGTGGTCTCCTGCTGTGGCTGGGCCTATGGACACATGGGAAGGTGACGCGGATCCCTGGCCTGCTGCCTATGAATTCTGGCCCTAACTGCTGTGGGCTCACTTGTGTATGGGGAAAGCCTTCGGTGTGGCTGGCTGTGAGGCCCAGTCATGCTGTTGCAGACACACTGTTGTATGCTGGAGCCTACTGAGGCTGCCTACCTGGTGCTGCGGGGCAGAAGTCCCTTTGGAGGGCTTTTAGCCTGGGTGGGTCCTCAGGGAAATTCCAGGCTGGAGTGAACGATTAACAAGGTTCATGTAGAGTGGCAGAGATTGTGCCTGCCAGTTGCTCTGACTCTGGAGAGAGTTCCCACAGATGCCTCTCCCTCCAGCACACACCCTACAATGAATGCATCACTTCACTTAGGACCTAGGTGCTTTACAAACTGCTGCCTTTGTGCTGGGACTCAAAAGAACACAATCTGGGTTTCCTTCCATCCTTTGCCTCTCGAAGATGTAAGCCCTGCTGGTTTTGAAATCTAGGTGTGATGGGGCTCTTCTTCCTGGTATAGGTCCCCATGCTAAGGCTCAGAACCTTCCTTCTTCAGGATTGATGTCTGTAGCTGTGGTATGCCTCCTTCTTGTGAGTCACCACTTAGGGAGGGGGGCAGCTAGGGTTCACCTTGAGGAGACAGTCTCTACTCCTCCTACCCATTTCACTGTGGCTTTGTTTTCATGGTTATAGAAAATCTATTCTGCTCATCTGCAGGTCCTTCTCAGAGACAGCTGTTTTATATGTACTTGCATATTTGGTATCAATGAGAGGAGATGAGCTCAGGATCTTCCTACTCCACCATTTTGAACTTGCTCTTGAATGCCGATTTTTCTTGTCTTAGAAAAGTCTTTCCTTGTGATTAGTGCATGGTCCCTGCAACAAACATATCTCCGATGGGATCTCAGAGTCCAAACTGTCTTTAGATTTTTACCTAATAATGACTTTCGTCTTGAACTTTGTTTTGCTTGAGAAAAATAGTTTCCTTGGAAGCAATTAGAGTAGTGTTTAACTTTTAGCATTTCAGCGTCCACTCTCTCTTTCTCTTTCTCTCTCCCTCTCTTTTTATTTTCCGGCAGTGGTTTTGTGTGTATGTGCATGTGTACTTGTATGTATGATCTGAAATTTTGCCTATTTTAATAAATGTTCCATGTATGCTTGAAATAAATGTATATTTTATTGTTGGTGGGTCAAGTGTTCTACAAATACTTATTATGTAAATTTAGTTAATTTGTATATCAACTCTCCTATATTCGTTTTTTTAAGTATATTTCTACTGATTTCAGAAAGGGAGAGAGAGCAATAGAAACATCAATGATGAGAGAAAATCATTGATTGACTGCCTCTTGCACGCCCCACACTGGAGAATTGAGCCTGCAACCCGGGCATATGCCTTGATAAGGAATTGAACTGTGACCTTTTGGTTCATAGGTCAATACTCTATCACTGAGCTACACCGACTGGGTAACTCTCCTATATTCTTAAGTATAATTACTAATTCTCATGTCAACTTGGTATTGTTAACATCATATTCCTATTTCAAAAACAAATATCACGGAAAAAATACTCTTCAATTTTTCTAAAGTTTGCATCAGATGTTTATAACACTATAAATTGCAACTAAAAACATTTGTATGTCAATTCATGTTATTAAAATGCATAAAACTATAATTTATTTTTATTTTGAAAATTTTCCATTTAAACATACATTTCATTTCTTTTTAGTAATTTTTTCCTTTACTTGAGCTTCAAATTGACCTCACTCATGTTCATTTTGGTATCTGTGAGAAAACATAAATTACATTGCCATTTTTTGGTCTTTGATTATTATACTAGAAGCCCAATGCATGAAAATTCATGCACTGGAGGGGGGGTTTCTCAGCCGTGCCTATCCCTTCTCACAGACCAGGAGCCCTCAGGAGTGGGAGACAACCTGGTAATCAGGGGAAAGCGACGTCCCCATCACACTTCTGGCAGTGCAAGCCTCAGCTGGCCCTGGTTACCTGAACATCGGGTGGTCCTGGGCAGCTGGGCAGCCAACTTGCCTGCATCTTGGGCCATCCCTGGGTGTCTGGGAAGCCACTATCCAAGGCTTGCTTGTGCCTCAGGTTGGCCCTGGGTGGCTAGGGAAAAAAGGGGACTAGAGGACTCTGGAGGCAGGCAGGCCCAGCCTTGCTGTGTGCCTGCAGCCCTGGCAGGGCTGAGGGGACTGGGTGCTGCCATCTTGTGGCTATAGGCACTGCCATTTTTGAGGGTGTGGTAGTCAACTAGCATATTCCCTCCTCATTGGCTGTGGGTGCCACCATCTTTGAGGGCAGGGCAGTCAATTAGCATATTCCATTCTTATTGGCTCTGGGTGCTGCCATTTTTGAGGGTGGGACAGTCAATTAGCATATTCCCTCCTTAACAGCTGTGGGAGTGACCATCTTTGAGGGCAGGGTAGTCAATTAGCATATTTTCTTTTTTTTAAGATAGGATAGTTGACAGCCATTCCTTGGAATTAACAGTACAGTAATTTAAAAAACAAAACAAAACAAAAAAACCTATTCTATGTTAAACCAGAGTGAGCAATAACACAGATATTTTAATTTATTGTCTTCTATTTTTTCTGCAAAGTTCCATAATACTGTGAATGATTCATAGTATCTGTCATATAGACTGAAAAATTTTCAAAATGTATTCTTGACAATTTTAAGTCTGCTTTAGAAACCAATCACAAATATTTTCAATATGTATACTATACTGGAATGAAGCAAGGGAAAATATCAGTCCTTTAACATTCCATAATTATTTGTATTTTACCTAATATAGGAAGACTATATATTAAAACTAATCCTTTCATATCTATTTCAAATTCTTCAACATAAATAAAACTTTAAAATATAATTTTACTACTAATGTAAAATTTTCAATGGTAGAGTGGCAATTTTCTTGAGTTGTAACTTCTTTAATACAAAATTTCCTCATAAGTTTTACTTTTTTTGTTTTAAATATATTTTATTGATTTTTTTACAGAGAGGAAGGGGGAGGGATAGAAAGTTAGAAACATTAATGAAAGATAAGCATCAATCAGCTGCCTCCTGCACACCTCCCACTAGGGATGTGATTACAACCAAAGTTCATACCCTTGCCCGGAATCGAACCTAGGACCTGTGTGTCCACAGGCCAACACTCTATCCACTGAGCCAAACCAGTTAGGGCAAATTTTAATTCCACAGTGTCTATTACATTACCTACTTCTTCTGAAGCTTATAAAGTACTTGTACTTTTTCCATTTTGAATCCTTTTATATTTAGGTCTTTTAAGGACTTGTATTTTATATGAAGTATTTGTTAGCAAAATTAAAGATTTTATTTGTTTTTAAGATATCTTTTATGTATTTTATAATAATTTCTAACAAAATTTTAATCACTAAAATAATTTATTTTACTATTTAAAAATTGTCTTATTTTTCTTGTAATATTAGACATTTTATAACTGACTAGAAAAGGTCTTTCACAAGACACTGAATCTGTGGGCACCTTGATATTGGACTTCCCAGCTTTCAGAACAGTGAGAAATAAATATTTGTTGTTTAAGACACCAGTATATGGTATTCTGTTATAGTGGCCCAAGCAGACTAAGACACTTCTTATATATTTCACTTCTAGAAATATCATGATCAACTAGCCAAAATCATAAGGTCTGCATGAGTTAGACAATTCCAATTGCTGCTTTGAGACTGCTGTCTATACAGTAACCATACCTACTGCCACACTGAGAGCTAATTACTCCCATTGCATTTAGGTTTCCCAATCCAGTAGTTGGTTCCCACTGGAAGGACTGGCCTTCAGAAAAAGAGTATTTATAAAGGCCTTCAAGGATATTGGGTTTCACTCACAAATGCATTGCTCACAGTACTCATTAGAGGTATGTCTTCTGGAACCCCTCAAAATGGCAAATCTACTGTAGCATTCCAATCTGTTAAACCTTTGAATGATTTAATATGAAACAAAGGCAGAGTCAGTTTTTCCACTCAATTCAGGGTAGACCACCTTTTGGTCTATGGTTCAGCCAACCAACCAACCAATCAAAGTGTTAGATTCCCTCTTATGTCTCCAAGCTGTGACATTATTTGCAGAATTTTTGATAAATGAGCCCACATAGATAAATTCAAACTACTCCATTTTAATGTTCCATTATCCCATGCCTTTAACATATATTTCCATACACAGTCCTTGGATTTCTGTCTGTACAAATTAGAAAATTCAAGTAGTTCCTTTGGAGTGTAACACATCTCATGGGCCACACTTTGTACCTCATATGTAGTATTCTGTTGTGATTTGAGACTAATTATGATTATAGAAACAAAGTGGGGTATTGGGAGTTGGTCCTGAAAGAATCAGCACTGTATGACTGGTAACTGTCTCTGGTGAGGTTGTTCCAGTGTTCTCAGGCAATGAGAGTCAATCCCTTTAGATGGAGATGGAAAAGATGCTACCATGAGGGTGGGAAACCTCTTCCACTGATAATGATGACTTGTCAGGATTTATTGAGTCACTGACCCCATCCCTGTTTTAAGCCACCCCATCGTCTTCACTAGCAAGGAGGTGTGGACAAGGAACGTGGAAGGCTGGTCAACCTTGAAACTCTGAAAGGTCAGAGCCAACCATCCAATATTTAGTTGAGAAAATGGTAGCTAAAGCAACTTCCACCGTTTAGTTTTATGTAAATCCTTGCTGATTGGCTATTATTGGAATTGCCTGCCTAAGGGCTATGGGTGGATCCCACAATCTTTTTATTTTATTTTATTTTATTTTATTGGTTTTTCACCAAGAGGAAGGAAGAGGGACAGAGAGTTAGAAACATCGACGTGCCCTTGACTGGAATCGTACCTGGGACCCCTTGGTCCGCAGGCCAACGCTCTATCCACTGAGCCAAACCAGTTTTGGCTGGATCCCACAATCTTAATAAAAGGGATAGCAAGGCTAGAGCAGGGTGGAGTCCTTCTCCTTGAATTGGGCTCCCGCCTGGCCCTCAATATTTCCAAATTAATATTTCTAGACTCTTTCACTTGTGTGCGGCCTTCTCCAGATCCTGAACCCTGAACCTGAACCTTGAACTATGAGGGACATGGGGGGTGGGGAAGGGAATACTTGTACATCCTCACCAGGATTTTTCCATATGTCCACATTCCAATTTACAAGGTCCCATTCTTTCTTAATAGATGCCCTCACTGTAACAGTAGATAACCCTGTGAAGCTGAGAGTTCAACCCACATAGCAATTTAGCCAGTCACATAATGGGATTCTGCACTTGATTTTCAAAAATATGAGTCCTGGGAATAAATAGGAGATAAGAATCTCCTTCAAGGTACACATAGAAATTCTGAGGTCATTTATGCCATTCTCAGCTGGGGATTTAAATCCCTGAGCTGATACTTTTTCTTGCACCACTTTGTCCAGTGAAATTAGGAACCAGCTA
Source organism: Lasiurus cinereus (assembly GCA_011751065.1). Lineage (NCBI taxonomy): Eukaryota > Metazoa > Chordata > Mammalia > Chiroptera > Vespertilionidae > Lasiurus > Lasiurus cinereus. Next base: position 3,038,205 of record JAAGEH010000389.1, read on the forward strand.
ATTCATTATACTTATTAGTTTTCAAAAAATGTGCAGAAGTATTATATACACAGTCACTCAGCTCCTTGCTTCTATTAAATGGTTGATTAGAAATATAAAATGCAAATATTTTGTCTATCTCTACTGCCAGATCACATCATGGACTATCAGTGCTGTTGTCACTGTTGGAAATAGAGACATTAGCATCTGTAATCAAATTAGTGATCCAATTCCAGAAACCCCAGAACCAATTTAGAAAGTTTATTATTAACATTCTGTTCCTCTAGAGCATTCTCAGTACCAAAATCTCTATTAATCTGCCTATCTATCTATCTATCTATCTATCTATCATTTATCTATTATAATCTACCTATCTATTGAAAGAATAAAAAATTGGTCCATGTGATTATGGCAGCTAAAAAATCCTAAAACATCTGATCTGAGAACTTGGGAACAAAGAGAGCCAGTTTTTTCTTTCAGATTTTTTTCTTTCAACTATTATTATTCCCATTAAAATATTAGCATATAATTTCCCCTGCATATAAATGTATTTTTTATTCCTTTGAGTGCCTTTAAGTTTGCTATTTTCTTCTATCCTATATAATAAAGAGGTAATATGCAAATTAACTATCACTCCATGTGCTCAAAGATGGCCGCCACAAAATGGCCAGCAGGGGAGGGAAGTTGTAGTGATCTGGCCACCAGGGGAGGGCAGTTAGGGGGGAGCAGGCCTACAGGGGAAGACAGTTAGGGGCAACTGGGCCAGCAGAGGAGCAGTTAGGCATAAATCAGGCTGGCGGGGAAGTGATTAGGGGGTGATCAGGCTGGCAGGCAGAAGTAGTTAGGGGCAATCAAGCAGACGGATAGATTAGTGGTAGGAAGTCAGCAGTCTTGGATTATGAGAGAGATGTTCAACTGCCCATTTAATCGGACATCCCCTGAGGGGTCCCAGATTGGAGAGGGTACAGTCTGGGTTGAGGGACACACACGCAGGCACACACGCACACAGACACACACACACACAATGCATGAATTTTGTGCACTAGGCCTCTAGTTTAATTATAATATGTCTAGATGAAGGGTTCTTTAATGTAACTTACCTTGTGTTTATGGATATGTTTCATATCTTTTAAAAATTTCTCTGCCATTATCTCCTCAAATACATCATATGACCCATATTTTCTCTCTATTCTCCTGAGAGTTTAATTATAAGTATGTTAAACCACTTTATAGTCTCCAAATAACTATTAATACTGTTTTCTTTATAAATTTAATTCTTTCTTTGTGATTCAATGTTATCATTTTCCATTGACCTGCATTTAGTCTTCTATTGAGCCCATCATTTTTACTATGAGGTTATACTAAGCAACTTCTTTAAAATACAGTGGTGCCTCGAGATACGAGATTTTTGAGATATGAGCCATCGAGCGAAGAATTTTTTGCTTTGAAATATGAGCAACATTTGAGATAGGAGTAATCACGTGGATCGGCCGGCTGCACACGACCTACCAGTTTACCACAACTCAAGCGTCTCATAGTTTCCCATGCCTCAGTCAGTGTGCTTGTGTACCTCTTGTTGAAGCATCTTTTGTGCATTTACATACTTTATCACATTTCCTTTTATAACTACGGGTCCAAAGAAAGCGAGTGGAAAGGTCAGTGCTCAGAAGAGGATGATGTCTATTGAATTAAAGCGTGAAATCATAGAAAAATATGAGCAAGGTGTGCGAGTGGCTGAGTTGGCGAGGCAATACGGGCATAGTACTTCAACGATATGCACTGTGCTTAAACAGAAGGAGTTAATAAAGGGTATAACGCCAGCTAAGGGTGTTACAATAATGTCTAAGCTCCGTATCTCTCTCCATGAAAAGATGGAGAATCTACTGGTGGTGTGGGTGACGGAGAAGCAGCTTAAAGGAGATACATTAACACAGGGCATCATATGTGAGAAGGCGCGAGCCATTTACGGTGATTTGCTGGAGCAGACCCCGTGCACTTCCACGTACGAAGCATCGAAAGACTAATTTAAAGCCAGTAGTGGCTGGTTTGATAACTTCAGGAAAAGGTCCGGCATTCATTCCATCGTCAGGCATGGTGAGGCAGCAAGTTTGGATGTGAAAGCAGCTGAGGATCACCTCAAAACTTTTTTGGAACTGATAGAAGCCAAGGCATACGTATATCCCCCAGCAAGTCTTCAACTGTGACGAGACAGGGCTTTTCTGGAAGAAGATGCCAAATAGGACTTACATAACGACAGAGGAGAAGGCGATGCCAGGCCACAAACCCATGAAGGATAGGCTAACTCTCGCACTGTGTGCCAATGGGAGTGGCGACTGCAAGATCAAGCCTCTGCTCATATACCATTCAGAAAACCCCAGAGTCTTTAAGTCACATAAGATTTTAAAAGATAAACTGCAAGTTATGTGGAGGGCAAACCCAAAGGCATGGGTCACCAGGCAGTTCTTTGTGGAGTGGGTAAACCTGGTTTTTGGACCTTCTGTTAAGAAATATCTACAGGAAAACAACCTAACCATGCAAGCCCTCCTTGTCCTCGACAATGCTCCTGCTTACCCACCAAACCTCCAAGATGAACTCCTCGAAGAGTTCAAGTTTATAAAGGTTGTCTACCTACCTCCTAACACCACTCCTATCCTGCAGCCCATGGATCAGGAGGTGATTTCTAATTTTAAGAAGCTGTACATCGAGCACCTGTTCCGGTGCTGCTTTGAGGTGACGGAGAACACAAACCTCACCCTTTGAGAGTTCTGGAAGAACCACTTTAACATCGTGATATGCCTCAGAATTATTGATCAGGTCTGGCTGGGTGTTACAAGGAGGACTTTGACCTCTGCATGGAAGAAGCTGTGGCCTGAGGCTGTAGCCAAAAGGAACTGGGAAGGATTCGAACCCAAGGTGCCAGTGGAGGAGGAGATAGTGTCTCTGGGAAAATCCATGGGCCTGGAGGTGGATGAGAGAGACGTGAATGAGCTCGTCGAGGAGCACTCTCTGGAGCTCAGCAAGGAGGAGTTACAAGAGTTGCAGTCTCAGCAACATGCAGAGGTTCTCCAAGAAATTGGTTTTGAGGAGGAGCCAGAGGTGGAGGAGATCTCTACAAGTGAGATAAAGGAGATCTTAGGAATGTAGGAGAGGGTGTCACACTTCATGGGAAAGAAACACCCCGAAAAAGTTGCTACTGGTCGTGCATCAGAGCTGTTCAATGAAACTTGCCTCACCCATTTCAGAAACATTTTGAAAGGAAGAGGCAAACCTCGTTGGACATGTTTTTTTTTTTTTTTAAATCGGCCAAAAATGCAAAGACCAGTAGCAATTAAGTTCAGTGAAGATTAGTTAAGTTACATTCAGTTTAGGGATAAAGTGTAGCATTAAAAGTGTAACGAGTAGGTAAATACACTTTATAAAACCAGTTTGTTCCTTTACATTCTCTTTCATTATGTTTTTATACAATATTTGTCATTTATAAATACATTTTTCTTATTCAAAAACATGTAACAAGAACAACTGGGGTGACATTTTGGGGGCTGGAACGGATTAATGGCATTTCAATTGATTTCAATGGGGAAATTTGTTTTGAGATATGAGCAACTTGATATATGAGCAAGGTTATGGAACAAATTAAACCCATACCTTGAGTTACCCCTGTATTTTTTTTGTTTACATTTCTCCTGCAATGCTTTCTTTTATACACAGTGCTTATGCATCCACCAGATCCTGTAATATTTTATTATAGGTATTTTAAAATTTGACTGATAATTACAGCATCTAGAATCTTCTTGTGTTTACTTCTACTATTTATTTTCTCAAAAATGTTTCAGTTTTTTGCCGAGACCGGTTTGGCTCAGTGGATAGAGCATTCTATCCCTTTCCCTTCCTCTCTGTGAAAAAAATCAATAAAATATAAAAAAAAATGTTTCAGTTTTTATTGCTTTTCTATGGGTTTTTATTTTGTGCCAGACACAAAATAAAACCCCAGCAGAAAATGGATTGAGTTATATTTATCTCCAGAAAGGGGTATACTCCCATTCTTGTCATTTCCTTATTGAAGAGGCTGGAATCTCTGTAAAGTTTCTCTCACATTTTCATATCTGCTTCTGGTTCTAGTGTATAAACCCCAGATTTCTGTGGAGGATGGTGGACAATCAGTTTTATTCTTTGTCTGGGGATCTTCTGACCCTAATCTGTCATGTCAATCCGCACATGGCAAATAAAAGCTTTTTGAAAATTAGGCTATTTTTCTCTACTGCCAGAATGTTTTTAGAGGAACAGAATGTTAAGGATAAACTTTCTAAATTGATTCTGGTCTAAATTGCAAATACCTAATTTTATCTCTGTTCCAATGATGGATGAGAGCAGTCATGGGTTTTTTGTCTCTTTATTTTCTGGAGTTTAATTTATTTAGCAAATTTATATTTCTTTAAGTCCTGTATCATGGGTAGAATATAGTAACAACTATTAGTGTTATCTAACTTGCTTTTGTTGTTAGGACAAGAACAACTTTCTTTTATAATTTTCTACTCTGTATACACATTTAAATTTTAATTTAAACTCTTATTTCTAAATTTTTATTTCTAAACGTTCCCTTTTATTGTGCTTAAATTATCCATAGTCAAAATAGTCATGGGAATATAAAGTATAGCATAAAAGACATAGTCAATAATATTGTACTATGTCTGATACCAATTGGGTTTTAGAAATATCGGGGGAACACTTTGTAAAATATATGATTGTTTAATTGCCATGCTGTACACCTGAAACTAATATAAAATAATATTTAATTCCAACTGTAATTTAAAAAAATAAAAATATCCATATTCATTTTCAGTCTTTTTTTATTTATTCATTGTGCTTGTCTAACATATTGAATTCTTGAAAGTATCATTTGTGAATTATTTCTACAGAGATATTTTAAATTTGCTCTCTACAAAGTTTACTCTCCACCCCATAAATCTTTAGGCTAAATTTCAGAATTTTCAGGTTTCTTGTCCTACCTTACAATTGGCACAAAGCTTTGTTTTTTCATCTTTGTTTAGACATTTGTACTTTTACCAAGGACAACCCAAGTTTTCTCTTTGTTTATGCCTTACATGTTCATTTTACATCAACTGTTCTTTTGTTTATTGTACTTTTTTTTGTCTCCTAGAAAATTTTTTCTAACCACTTCAACATTCATAAATCTAATTCAAATAAGTTTTATGACAATTTACTTAGAAACTTTGCTTTTTAGTTTTCTATAAGAAAAGGCTAGACAGCATTATATTCATCCTTAATTATATAGCACTTATCACTGAGTCTCATGATATGCAGAATATTCATTCAAAGCACATTCAGGAAGTGCTAATAGAATTGAAGAGTTGAGTTAACATAAATATTAAATCAAGCAGCATATCAATCTAAGGGGAAAGATTATGAATGACTAGATCTATTATAATCTATTGCACATAATTATCACTAAATAAATTAGATAGAGTTCAATAGAGCTTCACTATTAGTTATATTTTGTTTAATGAGATAGCAGAAAAGTGAAAATAATATATTGACCGAGTAGTTTGGATGGAACTTTGCAGAAAAATTATGATTTATAGTAGCCTCCTATAGCAACTGATACATCAACAAACCTCTGAGGTTTGTGTTTCCTAAGAAAATAGATAGAGTAGCAATTTCAGGACCTTAATAAATATTTAAATATTGAGGCTAAAAAAAAAGTACCAGGAAGGCCAGGATAATATTGTGCCAAAGAGGATAAAAATATATATAATTACTTATTGCTGCCACATTTATATAGCCATGAATATCACTGTCAATTATTTAAGTTGGTCTTCCAACTGATCTCTTATGGAAGTTTGTTATTTTAAACAAAGTATTTTAATATAATGATACCGTTGACTCCATTTTAGCCTCTTCCTAAATCAAAGCAAAGTATACAGAATTAATGGAACTTTAAAATTATGAATGACCAAGTTCATCTACAATTTAGAATAGCTAAATTTAATGAATGGAAATGCAGATTGTTGATTTGCAATGTTATTCTTAAATTGTTGGACTGAGTTTTTATTATTCTTAGAGTCTACATAGAAAACATTTTAGCCTTTTGTAGAAAATCTAGCTTTTTGCTCTATATCGATGTGAAAAACAACACAATTGGAAAGGTTTGCATTACCTACACAAACATAGCAAATACAACAAAATAGCATAAGCTCTTCTTTAGATTTTAGAGTGAAACTAGCTTTATTTCAGTAGGCTTGAAAGCATTTTAAGGCAGTATTTATCCCCATTAATCATACACATCCCACCTTGCCCATTAAGACTTTCTCAGAGAATAATCTGAGATGAAAACAGGGTGAACCCTGTCTGTATAAGTTTGTTTCTTGTCTGCACCTCACCCCTGAAAGTGTTTTAAAGCTTTAGCATCTTCCCTGGTACCTATCATGGATTAGAGTTTTCGAGTGAAGAGGCAGCCCTTATAAAATATGAATGAACAAAAAAAGGCTTTTTTTCCCTTCAGTATTCAGAAAGAGTTGATTTTTTATTTGGGGTTTACAGTTCAAATATACTGGTTCTAAGACAAATAGTACAATTCAGTAGATCAGACTTACTGCAGATACAGTCAAGAATATGGCCATTTATAGCAGGTGATTAGCCACCCCTGCCATTTGGATATTAGATAGCAGTAAGTACTCAGTGATTGAAACAGAAAATGGATGTCCATCAAAAAGAAATCAAACGGTTGATTAATTGATGTCCTTTTAAACCCATAAATGTACTGTGATTCCCAGATTTTAGGGAAGTTTTAAAAGTCTGGTCTAAAATGCACAGGCACATTAGCAGCCACATCGAAAGCTGTTAGCAGCTCCCAGCAGACTGTATTATTTATTACACTCAACCTCTGGAGGCTGAGAGCAGCTGAAAGGATGGCAGTGCCAGCCACTGAAAATGAAGACTCTCTAAATAAAGGGCCAGTTGCCATTTAGCCTGATGTGCAAAGAATTGAATATTATAGTAGAACGCTACTGAAAACAAAAATGAGTCCTACTCTCCCTGTACAACTTAAAGTAAACATGTGTGTATGTTATTCCAAAGGGTATCACTAAAAACGGATGCTTCTCTGTCCTGGCTGGAAGAGCTCAGTTAGTTGGGCATCGCCTCATGCACCAGAAGGTTGCCAGTTCAAAATCCAGGCACATGTCTGGGTTGAGGGCTCAATACCAGGTAGAGGGTGTGCAGGAGGCAGCCCATTGATGTTTCTCTCTAACGTTGAAGTTTCTCTGTGCCTTTTCCTTTCTCTCTCAAAAAATCAATTAGAAATTTTAAAAAAATTAGATGCTTCCCTTTACTCATGAATTAAAGGATTGTGATGAGGAAATCAGAAATGGAATAAATGTGAATTCACATTGTAGATTATAGAACATTATGCAAATGTGTGCTTTTTATTATCATGATTAATATAATAATGTTAAATAACTGTCATTCATAATTATTAGATATAGTTTAATTCTATATATTTTTTAGCAATTTTCTAAACATATCTCATAGAGCACAGAAAATTGTTTTTAATGTACGTAAATCCTTACTTTTTTTTAATGTTTTTTGTTGTTGTTGATTGAGGTATTATATATGTGTTCTTATCCCTCCATTGCCCCTCTACCCACCACTCATGCTCTCATTCCCTGGTGTCTGTGTTAATCCTTACTTACTCTTAAGAATTAAGCAATATACTTGACACTAAGGCACAAAGGGTATTGCAAAATAAAGAAAATGCAGTCCCCATCTTTCAGTTAGCTCAACACTCTTTGTCTACGCACACAAGACTGGGTAATGTAAGTTGTTAACCTGCACAAACATTTTCCATTAATATGATTAAGTTTAGTGAAACAGAGGAAAATGAATAAAATAATTAAAATATTTATTGTCCATCTCTCCTTGAAGTTTCAAGAGGGTAGCCCCAATACATTTATTCTTAGTGAGTTCACATTTTTCTGTATAACTCTAAGAACAACAATGCCTACATTTATGATTCGGTTTTCAGATAAGATTCACAAGTTTAAATCCTTACGTTTTCAGATTAACAGTCTAGCTCTATTAAATTTGGAATGTTTTATTATCTTAAAAATATGCCCGCACTTGAGGGTGTATTGGATAATGGGGTTGCTGCCTGGGGAGAAGGGTGGGCACAGAGCTGGCATGAAGACAGAGGAGGAGATTAGTGTGATTGGGAAGAGCAATCCTACAGATTTCAGAATACCTGTGAGAGTAGGCCTCACATAGAGCCTATTTGAGCCTGGAAATGCCATAGCTACTGCCTCCTGAGGAAGCCACTGTGGCAAGGCAAGTCCAGAGGGACAACTCTGTCACTGCGAATCCCATTCCCCGCAGATTCTTTCAGGGAGAACTATCACATTGCCCAGTAGAACATAAAGTCAAGGGAGTTCTATGGCCATGAGGATCTGGTTTCTATTTATGGTGATGAGCTTTTAATTCCTTATACAGCTCTGTAAAAGTGAAGATCAGAGATTTTCCAGAAAGATATCATGCTTCACTAACTTCATACAGATTTCTTCGTGTATGTGTGTGTGTGTGTGTGTGTGTGTGTGTGTGTTTTATGTTTGTAGTATTTATTACTTAAACAAATTATAATGGCTTTTCTCATTCTTATGAAATATTTATTTTTATATATACTTTGTATTTTATTCCTTAAAGAGTATCACCAAAATTGGAGTAATGTTGCCTTCAATGAAAGAGAATTACCAACGGTAAGATGAGTAATTTGTACTGTCTCTGAAGATATGTCTATATTGGTATTACAGGGTCTGAAACCCCCTTTACTTTGCTCTGTCTCTGACCTGACATACCATGCAAACTCCAGCCTCAGCCACATATTTTGTTCAAGGAGTAAAAATTAATACTTTTCCTTTGCTTAGTAATGACTCCATGTCAGCTTGGCTGAGACCACATTCAGATTCATTCACATAACTACTGTGAGGATGTTTAATCAAATTTCACCCCTCTTTATAATTATTGACTTTTTAAGTCTGTTGATGTTTCCTGGAATTTCCTGCAAGAATTCCTCCAGTGATGAAAATGTATGTTCATTGAAAGTACAGATTGAATATCGGCAGAAACCATACATCTGTCAGAGAGAATTGGTTTCCCTGGAAAATTACAAAAGTTTATCCAATTACATGAATACATCCTTGTTCCAAGTATAGGCAAAGAAATAAATCTGAAGACTATCATTTGACTGACTATCAAAAGCACAGGATTTTCTACAGGATTGTGATCCAAATTTTCCAGACTGAGTCAGAGAAGAAGAAAGACACAGACCTGGAGAGAACACGGATCCCTGTTGGAATTGCTTGTATGAAATTGTGGACTCTGGATGGAGGTGTTGTTCATCAATTAAAATTGGATATCCTTCCTGAGAATAACTGGAAAATAATTATTTCAAGTCTTATTATGAACAACAGTCATATACAAGAATAAACCGCTAGTTTTTATCATAAAATTAGTAAATGGACTAAAGCATTTTACTCTCTCTGTGGTGGCTTCCACTGAGAGGCACATTTGTGGCTCACCCTTGCAGATTAGGCTTATATGTCATATAGTCTTGTGTATTGAGCTCTGTCTTGTTTTCCTTGATTTTCAATTCTCTCTCCTTTCTTATCTTTTAAAAACGTTATATTTCTTATAAGCCACAATAAAAGACTTTTTTTAGGAAAAAAATGTTTATAAAAAATAAAGATATAAATAAATATATCTACTTACACTACAGTATAAACAAGTAAAAGTCTATAAGAAAACTGTCCCAAGTACTGAGGAAGAAAAAGCAGGACAATAATCTCTACAGGACATGACCAAATAGAGAGGAATGAATTGTGTGCCTGTTCTTAAAGATTTAATTATGGCCAAAACAGGTTTGGTTCAATGGATAGAGTGTCGGCCTGTGGACTGAAAAGTGCCAGGTTCAATTCCGGTCAAGGGCATGTACCTTGGTTGAGGGCATATCCCCAGTAGGGGGCATGCTGGAGGCGGCTGATAGATGTCTCTCTCTCATCAATGTTTCTAACTCTCTGTCCCTCTCTCTTCCTCCCTGAAAAATCAATAAAATATATTTTAAAAAAAGATTTAATTATGCAGCCACTTAAAAGTGCTAATCTCTTGCCCTAATAATGGATATAATAATTAGATAATCTAGATGGAGAAAGAAGACAGAAGTACATTAAAAATATTTTACCAAGTTATCAGATGAGAGCCAAAGGTTTTCACTTGAGTAATATAAGTTACTCTGGAAAGGTAAATGGATATAATGAATGTTTCAAAAGAAATAAAAGGCTTTTCTCTTTACGTGTTTATTTATAATGCTTATTGTTTACATACAACATATCAAGTATTTTGGAGTGCATACTGGAACAGTTATAAGCAATATACATGACCCATGTCTTCATGGAGTCTAAAGAGCAGAGAGAAAGAGGGGCAGAGAATGAGACAGAGAACAAATAAACCCACAAATTCATTATTAGGCAATTAATATGAATGGAATAGCTTCTAAATGTCAATTACTAAGTGCAGATTCTGGAGATAAAATAATAAACAGATAGACAATATCCTGTCCTCATGGGAATTTATATATATATATTAGACATTAGACTAGAGGCCCAATGCACAAAATTCATGCATGGGGGTATGTGTACCTCAGCCAGGCTACACCTCTCAAATCTGGGACATCCTAGGATCGGGCCTAAATGGGCAGTCAGACATCCCTCTCACAATCTAGGACTGCTGGCTACCAACTGCTTGCTTGCCTGCCTTCCTGATTTCCCCTAACTGCTTCTGCCTGCCAGCCTGATCACCCCCTAACCATTCCCTGCCAGCCTGATTGATGCCTAACTGTTCCCCTGCCAGCCTGTTTGCTCCTAACTTCCCTTCCCTGCAGGCCTGGTCCCTCTCAACTACCCTTCCCTGCAGGCTTGATCGCCCCCAACTGCCCTTCCTTGCAGGCCTGATCCCTCTCAATTGCCCTCCCCTGTTGGCCCTTTTGTGGTGGCCATCTTGTGTCCACATTGGAGCAGCCATCTTTGACCACATGGGGGCAGCCATCTTGTGTGTTGAAGTTATGGTCAATTTGCATATTACTCTTTTATTAGCTAGATGCAGAATAAATAAAAACAAATAAACTGAATCAAAATTAGGGGAGAGAGAATGGTAAGGGAGATATTCTATTTTAGATATAGTGATAAAAAAGATTACATATTTTCTCTAATTGTTTAAACATTTTTTACTTTAGCCTATTTATTAACTTCCATTAGCATATTGTGTCAAGAATGAATGAAACCTAGTGATGAATTAAGATGGGAGTAGAGTCAGAAATGGACTGGAATGGCTGGTTTTCATTTAATTTGAAAAAATACTCTAATTCAATTTATTTCATAAATTGTAATTTATAGATTGTAGACAGAGATATTTATAAATACTTTAAAGATTTACATCAAAATTCTAACAGGGATAAACTTTTGTGATTCTTTGATTTTGATAGTTACAAATAGGGTCCAGTATATAAAGGTACTTAACAAATTTTTTGAATTTATAAATTAAGGACTAAGAATTGAAAATTCCATAACACTTCAATTTTTAAATTGTCTTAAATGGAACTCAACTGTACAGAATTGTACAACCTCCCGTGGCCCGCCCACCTCGTGCAGCTGGCCACGCCCCCTACCTCCAATAGGCCCTGATTGACCCTAATCGCCTCTAGCGAAAAATATTCATTTTGTTTTGCCTTATCACACACTGCTATCATGGATCTGAAAAATAGTTCTCTTTTAATCACTTTTATTTATAATTTTCCTAGCAACATATTTGCTTACAAAATCACATATATTTCAAAATAAATTTATGAGAAATGTATTATTTCTATTAGCAGATATAATAAAGCTTCAACTCACTAAGTGAATAAAGTTGCCCAATTAAAAAGTAACATACCCTTGTCAGTTTCTAATGCATGTGCTCCTTCTACTACATTGCAATGCGTTCCATAGTTCACTGCCCGGTTTCAAAGAGATTATGGCTGAGGTAGATCAAATATTGCAATCAATACCATTTTGATCCTTAGGTAGATTGCCAGAAGAGTATTAAACCAGAGTATAAAAGGAGGACAGGTTGAAGAAAACAAATATGAGCTGGGTGTAAAGCTATACAGGGAGAGAAAGTATAAGGACCTGGAAGGAGATACAGGATTGGAGAGAATGGACAAATGGGAGGTGTGGACTCCTAATAGAGGTGTGGACAACTCCCAGGACCATGGGAAGGAAACTCTCACCAGAAAAGGCACCTAGAAGCCTGGAATAGGCAGATTTCTCAGCCCAGCATATGCAGATGGGGCCTTCTAGGAGGAAGTCAGGATCTAGTGAAAGTGAGAAGGTAGAAAGCAGATAAGTGTATATGATAAGCACAAACAAGTCTAATATCCACAGATTTCCTTTAAGATTTATGAGTGTGCCAATGTCTAAACTACTCAGGAATTTTAAAGTACTTTAAAGAAATTATGCTGTAAGTGGATGCTACTAGGCTGAATGGTTTCTTTGAAAAATAAAATAAATACATTATAGAAAAAAGCTCTAGTCTGGCCAGCATTGCTCAGTGGTTGAGCAGCAACCTATGAACCAGGTGGTCACCATTATGGTCTTGATCCCCAGTATGAGGTCTGTAGATCAATGATACTCTGTCATCACTGATGTTTCTATCTCTCTATCCCTATCACTTCCTCTCGGAAATCAAGGAAAAAGTTCTAAAAACTTGAAGAATCTTGAACCTGTGAACGTAGGTATTCATTGAAAGACTTACAAAATTACCTTTTCTTTGTATGGAGAAAAATCATCGTTGGTTAGATGCCTAAACAAAAGTAGGTATCAAATGAATCTAAAATTTTCTTTCTAGCTTTCCATACTGATTCTCTTTTATGAAAACACTAGAGGCGATTAGGGTCAATCAGGGCCTATTGGAGGTAGGGGGGCGTGGCCAGCTACAAGAGGTGGGCGGGCCACGGGAGGTTGACTATGGGAGCACACTGACCACCAGGTGTTATTTCCTGCATTGAGCGCCTGCCCCCTGGTGATCAGTGTGCCTCATAGCAACTGGTCAACCAGTTGTTCGGTTGCTTAGGTATGTGTGTGTGTATGTGTGTGTGTGTGTGTGTGTGTGTGTGGGTGTGTGGGTGTGTGTGCGCGCGCACGCATATATATATATATATAAAACCTGATTAGGAAAGGCAATGGTGAAAGTTTACTTTTACTTCATTGATTTCCTAAACTTCCTTCTGTGCTACATAAACACTACAATAAATTAATATACTTTCTTTTTTTACATATATCATCTGATGTAATATTCTTTTTTTAATTTTTATATTGTTTAAAGTATTACATAAGTCTCCTTTTTCCCCCATTGACCTCTCCCCAGCCACCTCCAACCCCTAGCACATACCTTCACTGCCCTACTGTCTGTGTCCATTGATTATGCTCATATGCAATATATTTTCTTTTTAAAAAAATTTCGATTTCTCATTTGCATGTAATGCCTTCAGGAATAGAAAGAATGGAAAAACTTCATATATTAGACAATCTCTAGATGTAAAGTATTATAGACATCATCTTATTCAGGTACTATTGAAACTACTCAAAACATAGTTTCTTCTACTATAAAATGTTGTAGAGAGCGGTTATAGGGTTAAGCCTTGGGCTGACCTGCTGACAAAGCCGAAAACAAGTCCCAGCTTAGAGGGCACAGCCCTCTTAGCATAATTAAGCTTGATCTTGTGACTGCTCCCTAGATCTTTTCTGGTAGCTAATGGGCTGAAGGAGGTGCAGCAAATGCTGCTAAAACAAGTGAAACTTGTAAGAACTTTGTAAATTACCTTGTTTACCTCTGACTATAAAATAAAGGCTCAGCTTACAGTCTGGATCATTCTGTGGTCTCAGCCAAGCACAGAAGATCCACCTAGACCCAGCTTATTCTCTTTGTCTTTTCTTCATCCTTCGCCAGCCCTCCCTCAGGCTCGCCGAACCCTTGGCTGTGCTGGCATGGCACAAAATATAGATAATAAATTATATTTAATTCATAATCTTTTGTAATCACATGAGATAACATGTATAAAGTCATTAAATAAATGTTTGGTCTTTAACCACATCTTTCAATATTATGTATTATAGCACAGATTCTAAGCACTGGTGGTCTAGGTTCAAGCTTCTGTCTGTCACTTAATAGCTGGGTGATCCTGAGCACCTTACTAAACCTTTATAACTAAGTCCTCTCATCTATAAAGTGGAAATAAAAAAAATTGTAGCTCGTAATACTGTCAAAACTATTAAATGAGTTAAACTAATGCTTAGTACAAATTACGTTTGAACTAAGTGTCAACTCTTATTTATTAGCATATCAAGAGAGAAGATAATGGTGACTGTAGAAACAATGATTCTTGATTTTTTATACAGTATAGAATGCCTTCTAAGATGATGAACTTTAGGAATCTTTGCCCAGAATATACTTAAAAAATAGAAATTATATTGCTAAGCACATTTCACACAAATTTTTTATGTAATTTAAGAATTCATGAGCCCTTTGTAGCCTATCTGTGGATTTTACATTTTGAAACCCAAGTTTGAGTAGTATTTTGCATAAGCTATTTTATAAATGATAGAATAAAAAGGACAAGTACTTGTATTACTTACACTGCGTAGTCTGTAATATTGTGAAAATGTTTTACTTGCTTAAATACATTTATTTGGGGGCAAAATAATATAAGCTGGAAAGGTTTGCAATTGACGTAATTTACAAAAATATACATATATCTCAAAAGTTCACATTTGCTAAATTTATGAAACTTTATTTGGCTGAGGAAAAGAACAGGATGGCTCAGCATGACAAAAATAGCACACCAACTCTATTCCTCAAAGTATCTCAAACCAGCAATGTGAATGTTGGAATTTTGCCTCACATTAAGTTATTTATAATGGTGCACAAACTTCTATAAGGTCTCACAATATTTAGGTAGTAGAATTTAAGCATCAATATTATATCAAAGAAAATTATTCATCTCCTTTTGAGAGAAATGAATTTAATTTATTTTTATATTGCTACCCTGTGATCAAGTAGTAGACTTTATTCTACTATTTAAAACCTCAACATATTTTGATTTGGTTATAGTTCAGAATACACACTATAATTTGCACCTTGAAATGAACCGTGTTTTTGAAAACAGTGTGAGTTCTGGAGAAGACAGTAAAATTTCTATTAATTTTTAATACTGGCATTTCCTTATATAATTTACATAGTAAATAAAACTAATTTTCCTTTGATAACTGAGAAACTAAAATATTTTCTCTAAGAGGAACCTTCATAGCACCTGAAAGTGAGAATGATCTACAAGATCAAGGGGGTTCTCATACCCTTTGAGACAGCATAGAGGGAGCTGAAGAGCTTTATGCTAAGCAAAACAAGCAGTCAGAGGAAGACAAATATCATATGATCTCACTGATATGTGGAATCTAAAGAACAAAATAAACAGAGACACAGAAGCATGGAACAGACTGATGAAACTCAGAGTGAAGCCAGGGTGGGGGTGGGGGTAGGAAAAGATTAACCAAAGTACTTATATGTATATATTCATTATCCATAGATGAAGACAATAGTGTGGTGAAGATCTGGGGCAGGGTAGAGTGGATCAATGGGGAAATAATGAGAGGGAGAAGCATCTATAATACTTTTAACAATAAATATAAATTTAAAAAAACACAAAAAGAATAAGGGTAATGCTGACTGTGGATGTGTTGAAGTCTACATTTTTGACACACTAAGTCTTGAATTGTATTTCCTAATTAAAATTAAAATTAAAATCTTGGGGCAATTGAAATGGTTCTAGACTCATGAAGCAA
This sequence comes from Lasiurus cinereus, assembly GCA_011751065.1. Taxonomy (NCBI): domain Eukaryota; kingdom Metazoa; phylum Chordata; class Mammalia; order Chiroptera; family Vespertilionidae; genus Lasiurus; species Lasiurus cinereus. The sequence goes on from JAAGEH010000389.1 coordinate 3,054,119, forward strand.
GTTGAAATTCTTTTTCTTATGTTACCCATCTCTCATTTCTGTTTCCAACATCCTCCATTTGGAAGCCCTTCTGTATCAGAGATGTATTCATTCCCTGGCTCTTAGCAGCTCTGCTCAGTCTTACCTCAGCCAGCTCTCCCTAACCCAATTCCCAAGTAATTTTTACTTGGCAAAATAAATATATAGGAAGATCTCCTGAATCATTCTCCCAAGCTTTGCCAATTTTAATATCTCCCAGAATTATAGCACAGTATCAAAAGCAGAAAGTTGATGTTGGCACAAGTTGCAGTAGTTATTTAGATTTTACCAGCAATATATGCACTCATCTGTGTGTGTGTGTGTGTGTGTGTGTGTGTGTGTGTATAATTGAGTTCATCAATATCAAACCAGTATTATATGAAATGCTAAAAGGTACTCTTTAGGAAGGGGAAGAAGTAAAAGGTAAAGATAAAAATCATGAACAACAAATATATATCTATCAACAAGTGAATCTAAAAAGTGAATTAAAAATCTGATGATCAGAATAAACTGGTACATATAATAGAACTGAGGGAAGTACAGGGATAGACTGGACAATAATCATACACCTATAGATGAGGACAATGTGGTGGGAGGTAAGGTAGAGGGAGGGGTGGGAGCAGGTGGAGGGGAGCTATGGGGGGAAAAAGGAGAAACAAATGTAATAATCTGAACAATAAAGATTTGTTAAAATTAAAAAAAAAAGATCATAAAGATCATGTACCAAAGGATTCAAGTTTTTTCTAATTGGGGAATGAATCTTAGTTTAGAATATGTCTCTTAGCTAATTAAATATAAATTAAATTAACTATAATTTCATAGATTTTGTGATATTTGTACATTTTTTATCTGAGATATCAAAGGACATTTAAAATTATGCTACAAATCACCCAGTACTCCTGCTATACACATTTTACAGATAGTTAAGCCAAATCACTGAGATTTTAAATGATGCTTGCAATGAGCAAAAGTAGAATATAAAGATCCTGATGTGTGTTTATACTAATCCCTATGTTAGGGGCAGAAATAGAATAGTGGGGACTAGCTATAATGCTATGTTAACCATGATTGTTCTGTTCTGATTAGAGAAACCATATTCTAACCTGGCTGAGAGTTGTATGCAGTCCATCCACCTTTTTCAAGAACTACCTAGATTAACAACCTTGTTGTCTATAATCTGGTCCTGAAGGCACCCGGAGCACCCACCCTCTATTTCCCCCAGCCCACATTGCCTATAACCTGTAACCATTATACCATGCCTACTTCCCCATGCCTGTACTTCTTACTTTTCCACATAATCTTTGTCCTTCTACCCAATATAAGCAGCTGGCTTATGGGGAGGGGCAGAGCAGATTTTTGTAGATAACCTATTGCTCTCTCATACTGACATCATTATTGGAATAAATGCTCACATATTATTCAATCCTGTCTCGACTTAATTGGCTCAAGTAGTGTCAGACAGCCTGGATCCCTCAGTTGTCCAGTTACACCTATACATTTTATACTTTTAAAATTGGTCAGACAAACCAAAAAAACTAACTGCTTTTATTTCTCATTTCTTTGTGAAATAATTTAAGGTCAGTTTTATACTAGCCTTAGAGAATCTTGAGATTACGATTAATATCACATCCAATTACCATAAACTAAATGCAATAAAAAACTGCTAATAAATAAATCTTAAAATAGTGTCTGAATATTGATGACCAAAAATATTACGGAAAAATGGCAAGTTTTATCAACCTTCCTGATTCTCTAGGAAGAGAATTATATTAGCTTTCCATAGCATTTCCCAAATTTGTGAAATATATAGTATAATGTTTGGTTTGGTCAACACTAAGCAAGCTAAGTGCAAGAAGAGCTATCACAGAATACTTTAAATAAACATAATATGTTCTATACATGTAATATACTTTTTCTATTTCAGATGATGTCAATGTCTCTGGAATCTGAAAATAGAATATCATTGTAAATTGATTAGGTCAAAAGTTGTTTAAAATGGTCCTAGGTGGCTTGGCTCAGTGGATAGAGCATCAGCCTGCAGACTGAAGGGTCCCAGGTTCGATTCTGGCCAAGGGCACATGCCTGGGTTGTGGGCTCGATCCCCAGTGGGACTGTGCAGGAGACAGCCAATCAATGATTCTCTCTCATCATTGATGTTTCTATCTCTCTCTCCTTCTCCCTTCCTCTCTGAAATCAATAAAGAAATACATTTTTTAAAAAAAGTTGTTTCAAATGTTTTAATTAGACTAAGAAATGGGTAAATGATATAATGGAAAAAATCAGCAAAGAAAACTAAAAATACTAAATAAATATCTACACTAATAAAAGAGAAATATGCAAATTGACCCTACCTTCGTGACACCCATCAGCCAATCAGAAGTGAGTATACAAATTAACCCAACAAATATAGTGGGTTAATTTGCATAAATAGGCACAGAGCAGCCAGGCAGGGTGGGACACCTGCTATGAGAGGGAGAGCAGGAGGTAGAGGGAGCTCTTCCCAGGAGCAAAGACTTGCAGGTTCCAGGGCAGCAGGGAGCCAGAACCTGCAGGCTCCTGGGCAGCCAGGAGCAAGAACTTGCAGGCTCTGGGGTGACCAGGAGCAAGCACATGCAGGCTCCAGGGCAGCTGCGAGCCAGGACTTGAAGGCTCCTGAGTAGCCAGGAGTAAAGCTCAAGGAAGGAAGGAAGGCCTATTCTTGCATGAATCTTCATGCAATGGGCCTCTAGTGTAAAATAAAGATAATTCAAATTAAAACAATAGTGAGACTTATTGCCTTATTCAGTTAATGAAATGAATACATATATATTATTATCCTATATAATAAAAGGGCAATATGCAAATTGACCCTAATAGTGGAACAACAGGTTGCTATGATTGGAACTGACCACCAGGAAGCATACACTCAACACAGGAGCTGCCCCCTGGTGGTCAGTATGCTCCCACAGGGGGAGTTCCGCTCAGCCACAGGCCAAACTGACAGCTGTAATTAGACATCTCCCAAGGGCTCCCAGATTGTGAGAGGGCACAGGCTGAACAGAGGTTACTCTGCCTCCCCTGGAGTGCACAAATTTTCATGCACCAGGCCTCTGGTACACATATAAAAATAATATTTATATAAAATATACATTTTTACAATAATATCTATCGGCTTAAATCTCTATATATGAAAGCTTAAGCAATCATTACAACCAAATGACTGGAACAACCAGTTGACTAATCTCTATGACACGCACTGACAGGGGGGCAGATGCTAAATGCAGTGCACTCCCACAGCCAACCTCCCAGGGTCCCTCTGCCAAGCCAGCCGGCACCATGATAGACCTGGATTGCCAGCCAGGCCAAGGGACTCCACCCATGAACGAATTTGTGCACTGGGCCTCTAGTATATAAAAAAGTAGGTATATATATATATATATATATATATATATATATATATATATATATATTCCTGGTAACGTATATATTGGTACAATGAATATTGAGAGCAATTTTTCCTAATATTTCAAAAAAATTAAAAAATATGGCCAATTTTTTACCTAGAATTTCTACATCTAGAAATGAAAACTAAGTAAATAATATGGGTTTATATAAGGAACACTTATTGCCCCTCTGCTATAATAAAAATAAGAGGTAGAGGGGACTAATGAGAGAAAAAGGGGACATGTTGCAAATAAATAAAAAGGAAGATCTCTTGCATTATTCTCCCAAGCTTTGCCAATTTTAATATCTCCCAGAATTATAGCACAGTATCAAAAGCAGAAAGTTGATATTAGCACAAGTTGCAGGAGTTATTTAGATTTTACCAGCAATATATGCACTCATCTGTGTGTGTGTGTGTGTATAATTTCACTACATGTAACTTTGCGTAACTACAACCACTATCTATACATATGATGTACTATCACTATAATTCTTCTTCATGCTACCCTTTTATAACCATGCAATCTCTCCCTGCCCCTCACTGGGCTATTTTTCATCAGTATTCATGCCCATACCTATATTATGTTTTTTCACGAATGTTATATAAATAGAACCACACAGTATATATCCTTTGGAGAGTGCCATTTTCACTTAACATGATTTACTTAATATTCACTCATCAAGTTATTTAATATATCAATAGTTCATTCTGTTTGATTTATGAGTAATGTTCCATCATATAGATACTAGTGGCCCTGTGTATGAAATTCATGCACATTAAAAAGGGATTAATTAGAGGAAATATTTTAATATTGCTATTTGCCCTTTCTCTATAATAAAAGTATCAGAGATGAAAGAAATCAGTAAAATATATATGAAAATCAGGAGTGTACCATGAGACCCAGAGTCAAGCCCCTGCCCACCCATATGTGCCTCAAAATTGGCCATCTCTCTCCCCATTGGGCAAGATCCAGATCTGGCTGGTCCCATCCTTGTCAAGTCCTGTCAGGCGGGGAGCACAGCCTCAGGTCTCCTGGCACAGTGTTGGGGTGGGGGGCACAGCCTGAGGTCCCCATTAAGCTCTGCCAGGTGGGGGCATAACCTGAGGCCCCCTATCAAGCTCCACTGGGCAGGGATTATGCCTTGAGGTCCCCATCAAGCCCCACTGGCAGGGAGGCACAGCCCCAGGTCCCCTGGCCCAGTGCTGAGGTGAGGGTTGCAGTGCTGAGGTCCCTTGTCAAGCCACACTGGGCAGGGGGCACAGTCTGAGGTCCCCCACCCTGGGGCGAGGGGATCAGCCTGAGGTTCCCTAGCCCAGCACTCGGGCAGGAGAGTACATCTTGAGGTTCCCCTTCAAGCCCAGCTGGCGGGGGGCATGGCCTCAAGTCACCTGGCACAGTGCCAAGATGGGAGCACAGCCTGAGGTCCCCCATCAAGCCTTGCCAGATAAGGGGCACAGCCTCATGTTCCCTCGCCTGACATCGGGGCTGGGGGAGCAGCCTGAGGTTCCCCGGCCCAGCACCAGGGTGAGAGGTGCACCTTGAGGTCCCCAGTCAAGACCTACCAGGCGGGGGGTATGGCCTCAGGTCCCCCTGCCTGGTGCCAGGGCAGGGAGTGGGGCCTCAGATCCCCTGTCAAGCCCTGCCAGGTGGGGGTTGTGGCCTGAGGTCCTCTGTCATGCCCACCAGGCAGGGGGGCATGGCCTGAGACCCTCTGTCAATCCCTACCAGGTGTGGGGTGCAGTCTGAGGTCCCCCAGCCTGGTGCCGGGGTGGAGGCACAGCCTGAAATCCCTTCTCAAGCCCCACCTGGTAGGGAGCATGGCCTGAGGTCCCCTTGGTAGGGGGCACAGCTGGGGTTGGGGGAGCAGCCTGAGGACCCCTAGCCCAGCACGAGGATGGGAATCATACCTTGAGGTCCCCCATCAAGCCTTGCCAGACAGGGGCATGGCCTCAGGTCCCCTGGCCTGGCACTGGCGCAGGGGTGTGGCCTGAGGTCCCCAGCCTGACACCAGGGTCTGGGGCATGGCCTGAGGTACTCTGTCAAGCCCCACTGGGGCTATGGAAGGCATAGCCTCAGATCCCTGCTGGTTGCTTGTTAAGGCTCCTTATGGGAACTAGGCCTCAGCTGTGGATGTAGATATCTTTGTGACAGAGTGATGGTCCATTAGCATATTACCTCTTTATGAGATAGGAATACTACAGTTTAACTATTCATACACATTTTATTAATTTTCTTTCATCTCTGATACTTTTAATTCACCACTGAAGAACAGATAAGTAGGTTCCAGTTTAAGGTTATCATAAGTAAGACAGCTTTGAATATGTGTGTACACATTTCTGCATAACACTAAGTTCCCACTTCTCTGGGGTTAATATCTAACAAATGCTAGTTATTACACCAAAGTACTTGCCCTAGTGATTATATCATTTAACATCTCCACCAGCGAAGTACAACTGGTCAAATTTCTCCAACTTTATAAAGAGCAAGTTGGAGTACTTCATAGTATCAGATTTCAAAACTTGCTACAAAGTTGCAGTGGTCAAGACAATATGGTAGGAGCATAAGGATAGGTACATAAATATACTTGATCTCAGTCAAAAGTCTAAGAGGTGATAAATAGGTAATTATACAAATGAAAGAGAATTCAGAGTTCAGAAATTAACTCATATTTATGGTCAATTGGTTTTTAATAAAGATGCCAAGATATTCAAAAGTCTTCACTAAATAGTTCTCAGAGGATTGAATAGCAACATTGAAATAAACAAAAAACTTACACCCTTTTCTCACATCATCCACAAAATACTCAAAATAGATTATAGACATAAATATAAGAATTAAAACTATAAAACTTCTGAGCAACAAAAAATAGGTAAAAATCTTCATGATGTTGAGTTAAGCAAAGAGTATGTCGAATTATTAAAGCACTAGAGGCCCAGTGCACAAATTTGTGCACTCATGGGGTCCCTCTGCATGGCCTGTGGGATCAGGTCGAACATGGCTCTCTGACATCCCCTGAGGGGTCCTGGATTTCGAGAGAGCGCAGTCCAGGCCAAGGGACCCCGCTGGTGTATGATCAGGCTGGGAAGGAATACCAGATGTTGGACAGCCAGGGAGGGCCCACAGGAGGGCTCTGGGTCATGTCCAGTTCATCTTGCTCAGTCCCATCTGCCAGATCCCAGCAGCAAGCTAACCTATTGGTCTGAGTATCTGCCCCCTGGTGGTCAGTGCACGTCATAGCAACTGGTAGCCTGCCCCCTGGTGGTCAGTGCACATCATAGTGGTGGATGAGCAGCTTTAGTATATAATTAGTATATTATGCTTTGACTGGTTGAATGGCCGACCAGCCTACCAGACATTTAGCATATTAGGCTTTTATTATATAGGATTAGTAAATTTAAAAATGAAAGCTTAGACCTACTTAGAATTATAAAGCTTTTATTTCAAGACATACCATCTATATAATAAAAGCCTAAACGATCATTACAACAGAATTACCAGAACGACCAATCGCTATGATGTGTGCTGACCTCCATGGGACAGATGCTCAATGCAGGAGCTGCTCCCTGGTGGTCAGTGCACTCCCATAGGGGAAGCACTGCTTAGCCAGAAGCCAGGCTCATGGCTGGTGAGCGAAGTGGTAGTGGCTATGCTAAGGAGCAGCCAGCAGAGCAGTAAGGAGCAAGGAGCAGGCAGGCAGTAGAAGCAAGAGGGCATAGGTCAGGTTGAGGGATCCCTCCCATCCAGGTGCATGGATTTCGTGCACTGGGCCTCCAGTTTAAAATAAAAACACAGCCCACAGGCTGTGGAGGCATATTTGCAAATAGTAATCTCCTGTAGCCAAAATAATTAAGAAATATTTAAAAGAGAATAATAAGACAAGTTAAATAACAAAATGAACAAAAAATCTGAATAGATATTTTATTAAAGAAGACATACAAATAGCTGTTAAGCACATGAAAAAGGTACTTTTTATTATTTGTTAGTAAGGGAATGTGAATTAAACCACAATGAGATAATACCCAATAGAAACGTTTATAATTAAAAGACAGTCAATACCAAGTACTGGCAAGAATGTGAAGAAATGAGAGCCTTCATGCATCACTAAGGCAGGTGGAGCAAGGGCTGGAGGAGTAAAATTGTATAGTTATTCTGGAAAGCATTTTCTAAGATTCTTAAAAATGTAAACAGAAAGCTCCAATTGACCCAGCAATTCCAATCCTAGGCTCCTATCCAAGAAAAGTAAAAACATCAGTCCACTATTTATGCACAAAGACCTGTAAAAATATTCTTAGTAGCAGAATTTATGATAGACCAAATTTGGAAACAATCCAATTGTCTATTACCAGGTAAATTCATTAAAAATGTTGTATAATGCTGTAGTATATAAAATAAACTACTCTGGTAATAAAAATGATGAAACACTAAATGATGCATGATACAATATGCATGACATTAAAAAACATTATACTTGATGCAAAATATTACATATTATTGAAAGGAAATGAACTCCCCTCCATCTTGTCCTATAGGGCTGGGACCCCTGCCTAAACCCCCTCCCTTTTCTGGGAGTGGCCACAGGTGAGCCAGCAATGTCCTAGCTTCCCAGACCACCACCTGAATGGACCAATGAAGCTCCAGAAACACAGGGAGGGTCCTAATTATGCTAAACCACAGAAAGACCCTGATTCAAGTGACCAATCTCTGTAACCCTCGTCACTTTCCTAAGCCCTCCCAATTATCCTACCCCATAGAACTCATTGTCTCTCCCTCCACCCTTCCCTCCCCCCCCCCCCCCAGGCTGGGAGCCAAACTCGGGTTTGAATAAAGGCTCCTTAGTGGTTGATTATTGGGGACCCAGAACTCTGGGAATAACATTATATGATTCCAATTATATAAATGTCCAAAATTAAAGATTAATTATACTATATTATTTATAAAGATTAGAAAGCAGATCAGGATTGTCTGGAGCTAGGGTAAGAATAAAATATAATTACAAATGTGCTCAAAAGAGTTTTTAGAATGATGCAAATATTCAAAAACTGGATTGTGGTGATGATAACACAACTAAATTATTAAATTGGACAGTTACTGCCCTGGCTGGTATGCCTCAGTTGGTTGAAGTGTTGTTCCATATATTGATAGATGGCATGTTTGAATCTCAGTCAGGGCACATACCAGGTTGCGAGTTCCATCCCAGTTGGGTCACATATAGGAAGGAGGCAACAAATGGATGTTTTTCCCTCACAGTGATGTCTCTCTCTCTCACTCTTTCTTCTTTTCCCTCTAAAAAAATCAATAAAAGCATGTCTTTAGTGCCAGAAACTGATCATTATCTCACTAATATAAAAATGTGGACAGGAAACCAGAAGGCCAGTCACCCTTAATGGCACTGAAAGGTCAGAGCTAATCACTCACTGTTTAGTTGAAACATTGTTAGCTGAAGCACCTCCATTTGTATGTCTTAAGTAAATTTCTGTTATTGGAATTTCCTGTCTAAAGGCTATGGGTGTATATCCTATTTAATAAGAGACAGCAAGGCCAGAGAGGGGTGTAATGTTGTGCCCAGAGTTCGGGGTCCCCAATAATCCACCACTAAGGAGCCTTTTCCGATGCAAAAGCAAAGAGTCTTTATTCAAACCCAGGTTTGGCTCTCAGCCTCTTTCTGGCACAACAGCGAGGCGAGAGAGCGAACTGGGAGGGAACAATGAGTTTTATGGGGTAGGAAAATTAGGGGGCTTGGGAAAGTGATAGGGTTACAGAGATTGGTCACTTGAATTGGGGTCTTTCTGTGGTTTAGCCTTATTAGGACCCTCGCTGTGTCCCTGGAGCTTCATTGGTCCATTTGGTTGGGGGTTGGGGAAGTTAAGTCATTGCTGGCACACCTGTGGCCACTCCCAGAAAAGGGAGGGGGTTTAGGCAGGGGTCCCAGCCCTATAGGACAAGATGGAGGGAAGTTCATTTCCTTTCACTGGTACCATGAATCTGTTTCTCTCCCAATAGTATGAACTGGGCCCTCCCTGGAGAAGAAACCTGGGATCCCCAAGATGTGTGATCAGTGCCGGGGCCCTGCCAGCAGGTGAGAGGATACCAAGGCAGGTGCTGGGTATGGAGGCCACAGGGGCATAGGCTACCAAGAAGACAGAACTGAACCACACATCACCCTGCTTGTCCCCAGAGGATGACTGGTTAGCCAGATTCCTCAGGGAAGGAACAATCTAAGACAGGCACAGTTGCAGAGGGGATATCAGGAGAGAACTTGGGGGTCAACAGAGATGGGGCACAGACCCTCAACCCCCCAAAATTGCAGGGGCTTGAACTCTCACCCCTTCTGAGGGAGGTCTCCTGCCCCCATGGCTGCTTCACTTGCCATGCCCAGCTCAGATCAGGACCCATGTAACAGACAGAGACTTGGCCTACAGCAGCTGCCCTATATCTAAATCCAGCCTAGCACCAGGAATGCTCAGAGCCTACTCAAGAATGCAAATAATCCTTTCCACTAATACTTACAGGGTAAACTAAGATTGTTGTTAGAGTATTAAATTTGACAGTGAAATACTAGTCAAGTTTTCAAATTAATTTAAATTAGCTAATGGAAATAAGTGAATATTCTAGAAAATTTATACTGGACAAAATCAGTTCCTAAAGTATTAATTAAAATTTCTATTGGTAGTTAATCTCATGGTAAACTTGCTTAACATGCAATGAACCTAAAGCAATCATAATTTTGTGCAAAAAAATAAAATTTAAAGTTATCAACACTGCATTATAAAATTTCCAAAAGCCTCCATTAATAAATAAAAGGGGGATAGTAGGGTAATATTATGTAAGGAACAATATTCTGTAAGTAAATTACATCTAGAAAAAATTTTATTTTGAAAATTAATTTTCATTTGTAATGCTAACAGCAAGACACTCATGAAAAACACACATGTTGTCAAAATAAACCAAAGGAAAAAAAAAAGATCCCAAGTCAAATTTATAGAAAAGATTCCTTTATTAACTTTTGGTCGAGAATATGTTTGTATATTTTCAGAAAACAATTCCAAGGCCATGTGGACTCCTGCAACAGAGAGGAATTGACAGAAATGCTCCAGCTATGAAGACAAGAGGAGAAACAGTCCAGAGATGGAAGACGCTGATGATACCTTGCCATACTAGCAATCCGCAGCTGTGCATCACTGCAGGTTGCCCACGACCAAACCAGAGAGGGTCGGACCTGCATTGCCACCTTTTGTCCACAATCCAGATATCATTACTGACATGTACACATAAGGAGCTGTTTGACATTGATACTGAGACTCAAAAAATTGTTGGACATTGAAATTGGGACTCAGAGGACTGTTGACCCAGAAGGAAACTTGCTGCAGACTGGATCATTTGCTTCTCAACATAACCATTATCGCTTGTCTCATTTTTTGTTCTTATATATTTGCTTCTAGTCTGGAGATGCAAGATTTTTTAAAGAAAAGAAATGGGGGAGATGCCAGAATCTGAACATTGTCTCACTAATAGAAATATGTGGATAGGAAACCCAGAAGGCTGGTCAAAAATCTTAATTGCCCTAACCACTCACTGTTTAGGTGAAACATTTAGCTGAAGTAGCCTCCACCTGTTTGTCTTATGTAAATTTCTGTTACTGGAATTTTCTGACTAAAGGCTATGTGGGTATCCCATCTTATGTAATAAAAGAGAAACATGCAAATTAACTGTACTTCTGCTGTGTCCACAAACCATGCCCACCAGCCAATAAGGAGTGAGTATGTAAATTAACCCAACCAAGATGGCAGTGGCCACAGAGCTGGAGCGAACAGGAGGCCTGGGTTGTTCCCAGCATTGGAGGAAACCAAGCTTAGCCCTGGCCTCTGCTAAAGGCTACAAAGTTTTAATTATGGAAGATAAATAAATCCCAGATATCTGCTTCCAGCCATCCCTGACTTCCACTCAAGGAGGAGCTGAAAAAAAAAAAACGGAAAAATAAAGGGGCTGGGAGCTTGCATCACTGGGGTCCATGGCCAGCTTGCAAATAGCCATCAGCCCCTCACCCAAGCTGGCCAGGCACCCCAGTGGGTATCCCACCCTGATCCAGGACACCTTCAAAGCAAACCAGTTGGCCCTCACCTGTGCACCCGGCCTTTATCTATACTAATAAAAGGGTAATATGCTAATTAGACTGGGACACCTTCTGGACATTCTTCTGAACAAAGCCATGGTGGTGGGGCCAAGGTAGAAACAGTTAGAGGCCAAGAGGGGAGGGCAGGTGTGAGTGATTAGGCTGGTGGCAAGTCGGGGGCAGGGGGGACTGTTGGGGATAAGCAGGCCAGTTGGGGGCGAGCAAGCCATCAGTGGTGGTAGGTTGGAGGTGATCAGGACAGCGAGGGGGTAAGTTTGCAGTGAGCAGGCCAACCAGGGGACAGTTGGGGAAGAGCAGGCCAGTGTGGAGAGAAAGTGGGGGCGAGAAGGCCAGCGGGGGAGGGGGCAGTTGGGGGTGAGCAAGCCAGCAGGGGAGACATTTGTGGTTGAGCCCACTGGCACGAGAGGGCAGATGGGAGTGATCAGACTGGCATAGGGGGCAGTTGAGGGGAAACAGACAGGCAGGCAGAGTGATTAGGGGCAATCAGGCAGGTAGGCAAGCAGGTTAGCAGTTAGGAGCCAGCAGTCCCGATTGCAAGAGGGATGTCCAACTGTCGGTTTAGGCCCAATCACTGTAAGCCAGCAGTAGGACATCTTTCAAGGGGTCCCAGATTGGACAGGGTGCAGGCAGGGCTGAGGAACACCCCTCCTCCCATGCATGAATTTTTTGCACTGGGCTACCAGTAGTCATATATATATATATATATATAATTTATTATTTATTTTTTACAGAGAAGAAGAGGGAAAGAGAGTTAGAAACATCGCTGAGAGAGAGACATTGATCAGCTGCCTCTTGCACACCCACTACTGGGGATGTGCCTGCAACTAAGGTACATGCCCTTGACCGGAATCAAACCTGGGACCTTTCAGTCCACAGACCGACACTCTATCCACTGAGCCAAACTGGTTTCGGCATACCAGTAGTCTTAATAAAAGGGATAGCAAGGCCAGAGCAGGGTATAGTCCTCTCTTGGACTCCTTCCTGGCCCGCAATATTCTCAAATTAATACTTTTCTAAGTCTCTTTCATTTGTGTGCAGCCTTCTCCAGAATCTGAATCCTGAATGTGAACCCTGAACCACACGGGATGTGAAAGGGGTTCCCACACCTTAGTTGAGGATTAAAAACAACAAATTGTATGCTATTTGTGTTATATAATATTTCATGCCAATAATCATCACTGGGAGGAAGTGAATATAAAGCTTGATGTTCAAGCTAGAGACATATTTAATGTCAAGATCATTTTGACTTTTAAAAATAATGAATGCGCCGAAACTGGTTTGGCTCAGTGTATAAAGCGTTGGCCTGCATACTGAAAGGTCCCAGGGTTGCTTTCAGTCAGGGGCACATACCTTGGTTTCAGGTACATCCCCAGTAGGGGTTGTGCAGGAGACAATTGATCAATGTTTCTCATCAATGTTTCTAACTATCTCTCTTTCTTCCTTTCTGTAAAAAAATCAATAAAACATATTTTAAAAAAATGATGAATGCTATAGAAATTAGGTAAATAGTAAAGGGTGGTAAATGACATAAACATGTTTGTGTTGCTGAAAGCTTTTCCATTATATGAAAAAATAGACTAGGCTTGGTCTATGTAACTTGATGAGGACATTGCTACAGAACCAAAGTTAAATATTAGTCTGAGATAAGGGGAAAATGGATACATTCAAAAGAAAGAAGTAGCAACGAGCCTGGATGAAAAACTGAATAGTGAAGAATGGAGCACAGCATCTACAAAAAATTTCATTTTTTTTAGGAATCTAAGTGGGTGATTGTAGTAGTAGGTACTGAGTAAAAAGCTAACTGCATGATCCCTAAGTGAAAAAGATTTATAGGAAGTTAGGTATATGAATGAATTTGGAGCTTGTCACATTATTGGGGGTAAGAGATAAGTGTATTATAAATTTACTAGAGGCCCATTGCATGAAATTTGTGCATGGAGGGTGGTGTCTTTCAGCCCAGTCTTCACTCTCTCACAATCTGGAACTGCTAGCTCTTAACCACTCACCTGTCTGCCTGCTTGATTGCCTTTAACCACTGTCTGCCAGCCTGATTGCCCCCTAACAGCTCCCCTGCCGGCATGATCATCTCCAACTGCCCTCCCCTGCCACCCCAATCACCTCCAATTGCCCTCTCCCATTATCCCCAACTGCCTTCCCCTGCAGGGCTGTGGGGACTGGGGGACTCCAGCTGGATGTGGTTGAGTGGACTGAGGGACTGAGGCTGGATGAGGCTGGAGGCTGTGGGGACTAGTGAGGCAGGGTTGAGGGGACAGAAGAACTCTATAGAAAACAGAAAAAAAAAAGAATGAGATGAATATTTGGCTAAAGAAAGAGCCTTAGGCTACAGAAGACCGAAAAGAAATGGCTAGAGAAAAAAAAGTGATGGCTGAAAACTAACAGCCTTGAGTTCTACAAAGATTTTGCATCATATATCAAGAAGGATCTTGTGACTATGGGAACATGTCAAGTAATCACTTCCAAAGCAGTTTGCTTTGAAGTAATTTTTGAGAAATGGAGAGGTCTTTATTACTTATCTAGCATCTATATAACAAGATAAATCTGAGGTGTAGAAACCTTACAAGGACCCCGAAAAATAATTTTGAAGCTACTTGGTTGAGATCTCTGCTTCAAATGATTTCTCACATAAGTCCTCCCTTTGTTTTAAAATTAACATTTATATTTACTTAAACAAGTAGTATAAATACACTTTGTAGAGGAATAGAAACCATAAAAAATTGCAAATGTAACAAAATATTTCTTGACACAATCTAATTCACATCTCTGGGATAAATACTATTAGAACAGTATTATGTACTTTGTATATTTTTAAGCATATATATATATATATATATATATATATATATATATATTAATATGTGACTTTTTTTATAAGTAACATGATAAATTACATGTTATTCTACAACTGGCTTTTTATAAATTGAAGTGTATGCATCCATACCCATATATTTAGAGTGTCTCTATTTCATTAGTGCTACATAGAACCCATAGCTAACATTTTTCAATGTTGTGATTGACTTAAATATACATTTAAGTCAATCACATTCCCTCTTATTTTATACTATTTGTTTCATTTGCTTTTACAAATAAGATATCTACAAGAAGACCACCAATATATCTCTCCTTAAGCCCATTTTCCTCCACAGATGATGATTCTGAAAATTTGTAATTTAAATGTCAATGCATTCTTTTGTTCTCCTATATCTGAATATTTAAATATATATCTATATAAAATATATATAAATCTCTGTATACATATAATTATTCTTCCTATATTCATACATTTTGATGTATAGATATGACATCAGTTATTTTTCTATTGCTATATACTTAGATTTATTTCAATTTCTCATCATATCAAAAGTGCTATTATGAATCATCTTGCAACATTTTCCTTAAGATGTCTCTGATTTTTAAATAATATAGAAGTGAACTTGTTCAATCAAAGGCTGAATTGTTTGGGATTTATTATGTAACAAACCACAATAATTGGGTTGTTATCTTATTGTTGAATTTAGAGAGTTCATTTTATATTTTGGATATAAGTCCTGTATCAGATATATGTCTCGTAAACATTTTCTCCAAGTCTATGCTTGCCTTTTCATTATCTTACTAGTGTCTTTTGCAGCGCAAAAGTTTTTAATTTTAACAAAGTTCCAGTTATTTTTTTCTTTCATGGATTCGGTTTTTTATTTTATATCTAAAAAGTCATTGTCAAATCCAATGTTGCCAAGATTTTCTTATAAGTTGTCTTTTAGAAGTTTGATAGTTTTGAAATTTTACATTTAGGTCTTGAGTTGGTTTTTTGAAAGACCTAGGTTCTGTGTCTCAGTTCACTTATACACGTGAAGGTCAAAATTTTTTAGCACCATTACTTAAAGACTATCCTTTTCCCTATCAAATTGGCTTTATTCTTTGTAAAAAAAATGAGATGATTATATTTGTGTTGGTCTGTTTTTATTCTTTTCCATTGATTTGTCTACTCCTTTTAATTTTTAAAAATGTTTTCTTTTTTCTACCTTTATTGTTGAGAGAATTATAAATATTCCTCTTTTACCTCCTTTTTCCCCTGCACCTGGTTCCCACACCACCCCAATTCTTCACCACTCTACTCTCTGTGTCCATGGGTTATGCATATAAGTTCTTTGATCTCTTCCCTCCCCCTTCCTTCTGAAATTCTACTCTGTTAATACCACACTCTCTAGTTTACACTATATCTTAAAGTCAGGGTCTATCTGTTTTCTAACTCCTTTTATTTATTTTAATATTATGTTAGCTATTGTGGCTCTTTTGCTTTTCTGTGTAAAGTTTAGATTAACTTTTTAATATTCACAATAATTTTGATTCAGAGTGCATAGAATCTATAGATCAGGTTGGGAAGAATAAGCATCTTACTACTCATGAGCATGAAATATTTCCCCAATATTTTTAGATCATTTTTGTTTCATTTTCCTCACAGTTTTGTAGTATTCTTTATATCAATCTTGAGCATATTTTATTAGGTTTTCACTGAAGTACTTCCTTTTTTTTTTTAGAGTGTTAATATAAATGATGTGTGTTTTTAATTGTTCATTGCTGGTATACATGAAAACAACTGACCTTTTGGTTCTTAACTTCTATTCTGAAACCTTACTATAATCACTTATTAGTACCAGAAGTTTTCTGTTATTGATGATTCTTTGGGATTTTCTACATAGACAATAATGTCATCTGCTAACAAATACTGTTTTATTTCTCCCCTCCCCCCTATTATATTCCTTCATTTTCTATTCTCATCTAATTACATTAACTGGGACTTACAGTATGTTTTGAAAGGAGTAGTGAGAGGGGTCATCTTAGAAAGAAAATGTTAGTTTTCACCACTAAGAATGATAAT
Organism: Lasiurus cinereus; assembly: GCA_011751065.1. Taxonomy (NCBI): domain Eukaryota; kingdom Metazoa; phylum Chordata; class Mammalia; order Chiroptera; family Vespertilionidae; genus Lasiurus; species Lasiurus cinereus. The sequence continues at coordinate 3,070,587 of JAAGEH010000389.1, forward strand.
AACTGCAAGTTTGTCATTGATATTCTTTACCAAGTTGTGAAAAGTATCCTCTATTCTTAGTTTTCTGAGAGTTTTTACTATGAATGGATGCTGGATTTTGTCAAGTGCTCTTTATACATACATTCTTACTTATCATTTTCCTTCTTCAGTCTATTGATGTGACAGATTAGATCAAGTGATTTTTGAAAATGTAACTAGCCTGAGATACATGCTTTATGTCCCAGCATATGGTTTAATTTTGTAAGGTTCTAGGTATACTTTAAAATGTAATAATGCATCAATATATTTATATACAATGTTATACATATTTCAAAAAGTTTAATTTAGATATCGGATTTTTTATATTTTAAAAAATGTTTTATGGAAAAAAATAAAGCAAAATAATCACTATGATTCTCCAACTGTATTTAAACTCTAGTTAGTCCCTCTGCCTGGAATATCTTCTTCTATACAATTGTATCCAAATTTTCCTAGTCTTTCCAGGCCTAACTCATATGCTATCAACTCTGAAAGTCTCCTTTGTTTCCCAGTTTGGAAGAAATCTTCATTTTTCTAAAACGTGTGGTGCTTAATAATTATATTTACCTAACAGTGCAAACATTTACATGCGCATTCTATTCAACTATTAGATTATAACCTCCTAAAGGTCTGGAGTAGGAGGAATTCATGTTGAATTCCCAAGAGCCTTACTTTGGGTTTGTCTCAAAAGCTTTTTATAGTTGAGTAAATGAATACAATAACAAAAACTAAAGTTCCAAAATGGGGATCAAGAATTCTACTTATAGGAGAAAACAAGATGGCGGCATAAGTAAACACCTAAACTGCTGCCTCGCACAACAATTTCAAAACTACAACTAAATGACAGAGCGGACACCATCTAGAACCACAGGAAAGCTGGCTGAGTGAAAATTCTACAACTAGAAGAAAGGGACTCACGAAATCTCAGAGGAACTGTAAAAAGCTGAGGTATGGAGACACACTTGTGGAGAGGATGGGCAGAGGAGGGTCTAACTGTCTTCCTCTAGCGGGAGGGAGACAGAAAATCCTGACTGCACTAAACCCTACTTCTGACTGCATTGAACCTCAGTTCCAGGTGAGATTCATATGGGGGAGTCTGGACTGTTGTGAAAAGGAAGGAGTACACATAAACTTAGGGGAGCCGCGAAAGGCAGAGGTCTGGGGGCACACACAAGTGCAAAAGTGTGCACACAGAGTGCTGACTGCTTATTGTGCCACTGGATTTCTTTAGTGGAAGGAAAACAGAAATCCAGGATCATTTGCACTGAACCCCAGAGACCCTGGGGACCCAGACTCATATGGGTCCATGGAGTACACAGAGACTCAGGGGAGCCAGAGAGGCAGAGTTCTGGAGGCAAGTGCACATGCACAGACACAGCTAATCCTCACAACCAATTGGCGTGGAGGTCAATTCCCTCCAGTGACACCAACAACAACCAAGAATTAACTACAACAAAACTGTAAGCACAGTTCACAAAGGGGTGCACTAAGAGTGTCCACCTCAGGTAATTGGGGAGGCTGAGCTACTGGGCCCTATAGGACACCTAGCACACAAAGCCACTGTACTAACTCAGGGAAGCAGCCAAAATGTGGAGACAAAGGAATAGATCACAAATGAAAGAAATGGAGAAAAACTAATGACTGGATATAGAGTTCAAAACCATGGTTGTAAGGTTTTTTAAGAATTTCCTAGAAAAAATGGATAAATTTAGCAAGACCCAAGCGGAGATTAAAAAGGACCAATTAGAAATTAAACATACACTGACTGAAATAAAAAATATTATACAGAAACTTAACAGCAAACTAGAGGAACACAAGAATCAAGTCAAAGATTTGAAATACAAAGAAGCAGAAAACACTCAACTAGAAAAGAAAAAAGAATCCAAAAATGTGAAGATAGTGTAAGGAGCCTCTGGGACAACTTCAAGGGTACCAACATCAGAATTGTGGGGGTGCCAGAAGAAGAGAAAGAGCAAGAGACTGAAAACCTATTTGAAGAAATAATGACTAAAAACTTTTCCCACCTGTTGAAAGAAATAGATTTACAAGTCCAGGAAACGCACAGAACCCCAAACAAAAAGGAATCCCAAGAGGACCACACCAAGACACATCATAATGGAAATGGCAAGAGCAAAAGACAAAGAGAGAATATTAAAACAGCAAGAGAAAAACAGTTAATTACCTACAAGGGAGCACCCATATGATTGTCAGCTGATTTCTCAACAGAAACTATGCAGGCCAGATGGTAGTGGCAAGAAATATTCCAAGTGATGAATAGCAAGAACCTGCACCCAAGAATACCCAGCAAAGTTATCATTCAGAATTGAAGGGCAGATAAAGAGCTTCACAGATAAGAAAAAAACTAAAGGGAGTTTATCAACACCAAACCAATATTATATGAAATGCTGAAAGGTATTCTTTAAGAAGAGGAGGAAGAAGAAAACAGAAAAGATAAAAATTATGAACAACAAATACATATGTATCAACACATGAACAGAATTAGGAGCATAGAAAAGGAGTGGACTGATAATTCTCAGGGAAAGAGGTGAGGGGGGGGGTGAGAAAGAGAGTGGACAAAAATCATACACCTGTGGATGAGGACAATGGCCGGTGGAAGATAAGGGCTGAGGGTGCGGTGGAAGCCAGATGGAGGAGAGCTAAGGGGGTGGGGGGGAGGAACAATTGTAATAATCTGAACTATAAAGATTTATTAAAAATTTAAAATAGATATCCAATTTATAAGTTTAAATCCATTCTTATCATCTACTCTTTTCATTCTCTATTATTTTGAATAATTATTATTTCATCACTTGAAAACTAGACTTATTTTTTAATTTATCTCTTGCCTTAATAAAACCATAGATGTATAACTCAATCCTAGTTTTTTTTTTGCAAAGCCACAGTATTTGAGTTCTATGACAAATAGCTGCCAGCAAAATTAACTAGAGAATATTGAAAAGGTCACACAGCTTTAATACATACACATCATGTGCAAAAGCTCTCAGTGCACCAATATTTTGTTAATGACTTTAAAGACTTAATGATAAAAGAAAATGAAACAAATGAATATACTGCCAGGATGAAGTGTTTGAATGCAAAAGAGATGCCAGAGCAGAGGAATAGAGCCTGATATATAATTGCAAGAGTTCATACCTGAGTTTTTGATCTAAGAAATATTTTATATTAAAAAGCCACACTATTTATAATTAGACAAAACCTATGTTTGAAAAATAGGATACATTAGTAAAATTGCTAACATTAAAATCTGCCCTTTTCAAGTTTTTGATTAGGAAATACTAAATGGAAATTATTCTGCATGCCAGTAAAGTTCACAATAACTCAAAAATTCATTTTATAATTATTGAAGTAGTGAGGAGTAGTTAAGTCTTCATTTTATTTCATTATTCTTTCACACATCCTAGAATTTGAGGTAGGGTAAAATTTTGAATTCCACACAAATTTTTGGCCAGAAGTATTATAAAAGGTGTCTAGTATCACAATTATACTAAGGAACTTTTATAGTACTGCATGTTGCATATTGTGTTATTAATTCTATGGCATAAAAGTACAAATTAATGTGATTTTTCATCTGTAAAAAGGGTACAATAGTAGATAAAGCTATAGTCAACCTAATCCAAATTTATAACCTCATCTCACTAAAGGTGAACTCTATTGAAGTTGAACAAAGGAACACTTTACTCAAGGTGAATATGTTAAAATTTCAATGTCCCAAGTCTGATAATCCAAATGAGAAAATACACAAAGTGAAATCAATCAAACAAAACATGATGACAGATGAATAGTGTGAGAAAGAATAGCAGTATAGCCGAAACCGGTTTGGCTCAGTGGACAGAGCGTCAGTCTGCGGACTGAAAGGTCCCAGGTTCGATTCCGGTCAAGGGCATGTGCCTTGGTTGCGGGCACATCCCCAGTAGGGGGCGTGCAAGAGGCGGCTGATCAATGTCTCTCTCTCATCGATGTTTCTAACTCTCTATCCCTCTCCTTTCATCTCTGTAAAAAATCAATAAAATGTATTTAAAATAAAAAAAAAAGAATAGCAGTATATATGGAGAGACTGCTACTCTGGGAAACACTGAATTGATTACATATAAATAAGTACTGTTGCTGCAAGGAGACCTGAATTAACAAGTGCTGAAGAGGAAAATGTCATATAACTTAATCAAATGCCTCAATTGTTGAAAAGAGTAAAATGAAGGCTAATGTGTGTGCATTTAACCATTTGTATAACACATGGAATTCAAACTTGACTTGTTTTCTTATCTAGCTTGTGATTTTCATGTTCACAAAGTATAAAATAAGACCATTAGATACTATGTATACTGACCAGGGGTGAAGAAAATGTTTCATTCATTTATTCAACCAGAAAATGCTAAAATTTAACATTTACTATACAGGGTGTGGCAAAGGTAAGTTTACAATTGTTCATGTGGGAAATAATATAATATTTAATACAAGAATAAACTCTGTTTTGGGTACTCACAATTATAAGCTTACTTTTGCCCCATCTTGTATATCAATACTGCCCTTTATACTGTAATCCTATCTAAGAAAGAGGGAATATACAATTGACCATCACTCCATCACAAAGATGACTGTACTCACAGCTGAGTTCCCATAAGAAGCCTTAATGAGCAATCAGCAGAGACCTATGGCTATGCCCTCCCCACTCCTGTGGGGATTGACAGGGGACCTCAGGCAGTATACCCCACATGACAGGGCTTGACAGGGGACCTCAGACCGTGCCCCCCGCCCGACAGGGTTTGACAGGGCCTCAAGGTGCGCTTTCAGTTCTGGTGCTGGGTTAGGGGACCTCAGGCTTCTTTCCCACTTTGGGGGACCTCATGCCATATCCCTTGCCTTAGCACTGGGCCAGGAGACCTGAAGTTGCACCCCTCTGTCTGGCTGGATTTGACAGGGGACCTCAGGCTGTGCCCCCCACCTGGCAGGGCTTGACGGGGGACCTCAAGGTGCACACCTATTGCTGGGTTGGGGGAATTTAGGCTGAGCCCTGCCTAGCAGGGCTTGATGGGGGACCTGAGGTTGTGCCCACTCCCGATGGTGGGCCAGGGGACCTGAGGCTGCACACCCGCACCTGGCAGGGCTTGACAAAGGACCTCAAGGCATGCCCCACACCCTGGGCTGGGCTGGGGGACCTAAGGCCACGGCCCCCATCCTGGCACCAGGCCAGGGACCTAAGGCTATGCACCTTGCCTGGCAAATCTTGACAAGGGTGGGACTGGCCAGGTCTGGATCTAGCCCAATGAGAGGGGCTGACTGAATCTGGGTCTCATGTGATTTTGAGGTGCATGTAGGTGGGTGGGGACTTGATTGTGGGTTCTGTGGTGAGCCCCAGACTCTGACAGGAGGAAGGTTTTCATATACATTTTACTAATTTTCTTTCATCTCTGATACTTCTATTATAGAGAAAGGGCAAATAGCAATATTAAATTATTTCCTCTAATTAATCCCCTTTTAATGTGCATGAATTTTGTGCACTGGGTCACTATTCTATACATATAAAGAGGATATTTGCTAATTGTTCATTATGGTGTCCCAGTAATGACCAATTTGCATACTGACAGACCAGTAGGAGGCTGCACACACAGCAGGGGGCAGCAGCCATAGCCAAGTTTCCAGTGGTCTGAGGAGAGTGCCTGACAGAAGCCCAGACTGCAAAGAAGGAAGAGGAAGTGGCTATGGGGAGCTCTTCCAATCCCTCTGCACAGACACCCTATCCCAGCCCCTGCACCTCGAGGGGGACAGGGAGGCTTACTGGCAGGAAGAAGACCCAATCTCAGGGGTAGCTGCAGCCTGCACCTCCAACTCCCAATCTCTTCCACTGGCACCCCTACCAGAAACACCCACAACAATAGCATGCTGGTGACCACCTGTCAGCACCCCCAAGGCACCCAGGGCCTATGGCCCTCTGCTAGGGCCAGGCATGCCTCTTATCCCTACAACTGCATATCTGGTGGAGGCAGGTCTGAGTGGCCCCCTGGGGTCAGCAGCATGCTGTCTCTGCATCAGAAGCGTGCTGAACCTCACTGGGGGCGTGGCTAAACTCACCCTCTTAGCCTGCCTAGTTCTACCCTGGCCCAGCCCCCACACCACTCCAGGAGATTGGAGCTCTACTCTGAGTAGGTACAGCTGTGAAACAGCCACATACAATTTAAAGAATGGCACCAAGCAGGAAGGTTTGACAGATACTTCCCCTTCGGCCTTGCCATCCCCCCTAACACTCCTATAACTCCCTGCCCCCCAGTGCTTCCAGGGATGACCACCACTACAGGGCTGCTGGCCAGAGTTTGCCCCTCTGAGGCCAGCAGAACCCTCTGCAAAGCTTCCATAGCTACAATCATGCCCTCCTTCCCTAATCAACACCTGCTACTTGTGAGAGTATCCTTGGGCTTACAAATAACAATCCCTTCCCATTTGATGAAATATTTATAGGTTTAATAGCTCAGAATCTCCTCATGACAATCCAGTGAGGTAGGCAGAGAAGAGATTACAGATCCCATGGTATATGTGTATGTATTCAGAAATGAAGCTCAAAGAAAAAAAGTGTCAAGCTCAGTAGTTTCCAAGGTGCAGCACATGCTCCATTTTGGGGGAAGCAATTTGATTTTAAGTGGGGGCAATTCAAGAATGAGTTAACAGTGAAGTTTTTGCATTTTTATGGTTCTAGAGGGCCTCATCTACAGAGTATCCTACATAATAAAAGGCTAATAAGCAAATGACCGAATGGTGGAATGACTGATCATTCTGATGAGTGCTGACCCACCAGGGGGCAAATGTGAATGCAGGAGCTGCCCCTTGGTGGTCAGTGTGCTCCCACAGTGGGAGTGCTGCTCAGCCAGTAGCCGGGCTCACAGCTGGCAAGCACAGAGGCAGTGGTGGGAGCCTCTCCTGCCTCCGTGGCAATGCTAAAGATGTCTGACTGATGGCTTAGGTGCTCTAAGAGCTCCCCCCAGAGCTCCCGGATTGCAAGAGGGCACAGGCCAGGCTGAGGGATCCTCCAAGTGCATAAATTTGTGCAATGGGCCTTTAGTTATGTATAAAGAAGTTTAAAACATACTTTATCTTTCAGTAATTCAAAATGCAGAGCAGTTTAATACAGTACTGTAACACTCTACTGTGCATACTTTCATTTCTATCAGCATTCCTACATTTTATGGTTTTGTCATCCTCTAAGGTTGTTGTGATACAAAAAGAGCATGAAGATCATACATGGAAGGCCTAAAGCAGAGCACTCCAGTTCATCTTTCATTGAGTCAAATATGGTCAAATGATCCTGTCTACATACAAGAAAATATGGAATACTAGAAAATCTAATTTATCACAGGAAGAAGTAGACAATGGTTTAGGAAAAAATCTGACAGATTCTGCTAAGTTATTGAATACCTAATAAATAAGTATTAGCATTTGCTAATGACAAGAATGTCAAGATGAATAAACGTGTCCTATACTAAAGTTGGTTAGAAGAAAATGACATTAAGACAATACCCAGACAATGAGTTAAATACCTATTGGTGTGTAAATTTTGTTATATAGCTTGCAGGAAAGAATCACAAAGCCCAAGTAAGGATTGTTTCACTATAATTAAGGCAAATATTATAAACTAGAGGCCCAGTGCACAAATTCATATTCCAGTGGGGTCCTTTAGCCTAGCCTACGGGATTGAGCCAAAACTGGCTCTTTGACATCTCCAGAAGTGTCCTGGATTTTGAGAGGGTGCAGGCCAGGCCAAGAGACCACAATTGGGGCCAGGAAGAGATGCGGGAGGTTGGTCAGCCTGGACAGGACTGTGGGAGGGCCCCAAGGTGTGTCTGGTCAGTCTTGCTCAGTTCCAATCAGCCTGACTCCAGAAATATGCTAACCTACTGGTTGGAGCATCTGCTTCCTGGTGGTCAGTGCATGTCATAGTGAGCAATTGAGTAGCCTTAGAATATCTCTAGCATATTACACTTTGAATGGTTGAACGGCCAACCACAAGACCTGGTACTTAGAATATTAGGCTTTTATTATACCATACCTAATAATAGACAAACATGCAAACTGACCATACCTCTGCTATGCCCACAGTCAATCAGAGTGAGTATGCAAATTAACCCAACAAAGATGGAGGCTAATTTGCATACATTGGTGCCCAGCAGCGTGGGTCCTGGGAACTTTCTCAGCACCCAGGTCACTCTGAGGTAGGCCCAGGGTGGGTCCTGAGCAACCAGGAAGGGCCTGAGCCAGGGGGTTCCTGGGCAGGGGGTAGAACCAGGTGATCAAATGGAGCTAAAGGGCTCCTGCCCAAGACCCAAGCCCTGGCCAGGGAGAGAACTGGTGGTCAGAGGGAGAGGGAGGTCCCCTGCCCAGGACCCAAGCCTGGGCCAGAGGCTTGAGGCCTTGGCAGGGTGGGACTGGCAATAGGAGGGATCTGGGGATTCTCTGCCCAGGCACTGAGGCTTTAGGCCTTGGCTGGGGTGGAGCCAGTGATTGGAGGAAGCTGAAGGTTCCCTGCTCAGACCCCAAGCTTAGGCCAGAGGTATTAGATCTGGGCTGGGGCAGAGCCAGTGATCAGAGGGAGCTGGCGGGGGTCCTGCCCAAGCCCCAAGGCTTTAGGCCTTGGCAAGGGTGGAGTCGGAGATCAGAGGTGATAGGTGTGAACTACAGAGGAAACACCTTTTCTGACCACTCATTGGCTAAGCTACCTATATGCCACTGGTAATATTCTTAGTAACTTGTGTATAAGAATCGAAAAAGGTGATCTAGGGATTTTCCACCACACTCCTGGAGGAAAAAACAAAGGTCCACTGCTGGAGGGCTAAGAAATATATCCTGCCCTAGCTAGTTTGGCTCAGTGGATAAAGTCTCAGCCTGCTGACCGCAGGGTCTGGGTTCAGTTCTGATCAAAGGCATGTACCTAGGTTACAGGCTCCTCCCTGGCTAGGGCCCAGATCAGGGCTCTTGCAGGAGGCAATCAATCAAAGTGTCCCTCTCACTTTGATATTTCTCTCTGTCTCTCTTCCACACTCTAAAAATCAATGGAAACATATCCTCAGTGAGGATAAAAAAAAAGAAAAAGAAATGTCATATCCTGTGAAAGACACATCTTAAAAATGCCTAAAGAAACTTGTCATTTTTTCATGGTGAAAAACTCAACTGGTAAAGTAGAATGTATTCCAGGAATACAAGTTTGGTTTAACAGCCAAAAATTAATAAATGTAATGCAGTCTAACAATAGATTAAAGGACAAAAATCACACAATCATCTCCATTGATGAAGAAAAGGCATTTGAGAGAATGTGACACCCTATATGAATTTTTCAAAATGCCAACAAACTAAGGATAGAAGATATCTCCCTCAGCCTTTACAAAGGCATTTATGAGAGCACACCTGTAACATTAAACTTAGTGGTAAAAACTTGAGTACATTTTTCTTTTAAATTGAGAGCAAGACAAGAATGTTAGCTATTTCTATACATTGTACTATTAAGTTTCAGTCAAAGCAAGCAGCAAAAAAAAATTAAAAGGCACCCTGGCCTGGTAACTCAGTTGGTTAGAGCATCATCCTGATACACTAAGCTGCAGATTCCATCCCTGGTCAGGACATATATAAGAAGAAATGAATGAATGAGTCAATAAGTAGAACATCCCCTGAGGGCTCCCAAATCTCTCACATCAATAAATAAAAACTTAAAAAATTAAAAGGCATCTAGATTGGAAATAAAGGATTAAAACTCAATTGGTAAATTATATGATCTGGCATATAGAAAATCATATGTGGTATACAGACAAAAAATTAGAAAAACAAGTTCAGGAGGATTGGGCCTAAACCGGAGTTGGGCATCCCTCTTGCAATCTAGGACCACTAGCCCCTAACCACCTCTGCCTGCCTACTTGGTCACCCCTAACAGCCCTCCCCTGCTGGCCTCATTGACCCTAACTGCCTCTGCCCCCTTCACTGTGGCTTTGTCCAGAAGGAAGTCGGACATCCAGAAGATGGCCAGTCAACCCACCTAATTAGCATATTATCCTTTTATTAATATAGATATCCAGAATAGGAAAATCTATACAGTCAGAAAGTTTGTGGTTGTCTAGGCCTGGGGCACTGAAGGTTGTGGGGAAATGGAGAATGTCACCTACTCGTAAGTGTGTAGTTTCTTCAAGGGGTAATATAAATGCTCTCAAATTAGAAAGTAGTGATGGTTAAATAACTATGAATGTATTAAAAACTACTGAACTTTGCACTGTGAATGGGTGAATTGTAAGGTATGAAAATTATATCACAATATAAAGGCTACTAAAAAACCAATTCCAGTAGATTAAAATAGGCTGTGATATGTATGCCAAGAGCAGATCTGAAGGAAGGTTCTATCTGAAGGCATTGACTTGTCATATTTCACTGAAAATTACCTGCCACTGTTCTTTTCTCCAAATTCCACACATTCACATCCAGTAATGAGGGCAGTGTTTATGAGTAATTTGGTAGGGCAAACAGTCCATATCATGCTCCTGATAGATTTGTTACATTGGCTATTCTGAAACTCTGCCAAATTTTGATATATGAGTAATTGCATACTTTAATTTTAAAATGTCTTCAGCCAACAGTATGGTGATTATCAGAGGGCAAGGGGGGATAAGAGGGGATAAAAGAGGGTATGGGGGAAAAATAGTGATGGAAGGAGACTTGAATTGGCGTCATGAACACACAATACAATATACAGATGATGCATTTAAATAAACAAAAAAATAAAAATGTCTAGCAATGACTTGCCTTCTCCCAGGTTTAATGTCTTTTAACCTTAATGAGATTACAGGTCTACAGTGTGGGAAGCACTTTTAGGGTTAAGCCTTGGACAGACCTGTGGCAGGGCCACAAACAAGTCCTAGCTTGGAGAACAGAGCCCTCAAAACATAATTAAGCTTGACCTTATAGTCCTCCCTTGTTCTTTCCTAGGTAGCTAATGGGCTGTGAGAGGTGCAGCAAGTGCCGCCAAAACAAGGTAAAACTCACAAGAACATTGTAAACATGTTTACTGCCACCCTTGTTTTGATCTCACTAAAAAATAAAGCCTCCTTGCAGGCTGGGTCTTTTTGTGTCCTCATCCAGGCAAGGGAGATCTGCCCAGCCTCAGCTATATTCTCATCTGTTTTCTCCACCACCCCTCCTCAGGCTCCCTGAACCTTGGCTGTGCTGGTGTGGCACACTACAGTGCCGCTATTCTAATTTGAAACTCCTGCTGGCAGATAGTTTCCCTGATTTTCACTCATCCACTTACTGTCTGCTCTGAATGCAGCAGCATTTAGGTCTACTCAGGTTTTATCTGCTGAGCAATTCACTTGTTTTATCTTCATTTGAGACATTTCTAATTTATGTATTGAACAAGTATGTCTGAACCAAATAATCTTTTTCCACTTGTTTCCATCTTTGGGACTGTGCTCCCACAGGAACTCTTTTGCAGCTGGTATTTATAAATTCTAGCTGGTACTGAGACCAGTATTCTCTACAAGGATGCTATGCCTGCACCCATGGGCCAGAGTATTGAGTCAAGGGGGCTGGAGAGCTGTTGGAATTCTCAGGATACTGAAATGCACTAACAATCTTAAAAAGAAAGATGAGCTATGTGGCACAAGGTTAAAGCACATAGGATTGCGAGTCAGAAAGACCTGTGTTCAAATTCTAGCTCTAATTACAAATGATACAGCAATTCCATTTCTGGTTCTATATATATGAAGGAAATAAAATCATCATATCTGCACCTTCATGTTCACAAAAGCTAAGACAGGGAAACAACATACATGACCAATGACAAGAATGGACACACACACACACATTTACACACACACATTGTAGAATACTATTCAGCCATAAAAAATTAAGAAATCCTGCTATTTGTGACAACATACATAGGCTTGTGAGCATTATGCTAAGCGAAATGTCAGACACAGAAAGACAAATACTGTATGATCTCACTTATGTATGGAATCTAAACATAAACCAAACTTACAGAAAAGAAAAGATCAGATTTGTAGTTACTAGAGGTGGGGGATGGATGTGGGGGAAGTGGAAGAAGGCAAAAGGTACACATCCAATTTTAAAATAAGTTCTGGGATATGATGTACAACTGCATGACTATAGTTAACACTGCTGTGTCTTATGTATAAAAGTTGCCTGCAGAGGAAATCCTAAGAGTTCTCATTACAAGGGAACACATTTTTTTTTACCAACATATAAATAAATAAATGCATCTTCTTGAATAGGAGCCTGTCATTTCCTCTTCATCAATAGAGTCAAGTATAAATAGCTGCAGTAGCAGCATAAATTAAATAAGAGCAAGGATCTGTTTGGCCAGTCCTGGGTTCTAGTACCACCCTCATCACTGATTATTTGGGTAAAATAATTATACCAACCTTCCAATTTTTCATCTAAAATAATGGAGATAATAATTGTCCCTTATTCATGGAGTTATTAAAAGCACTAATTGAGGTAGATTATGTAAAGTGCTTAGAAAAATGCTTGAAAGGCAGTATTCAGTGATCACAGTTACTTTTATAATAGATACAGCTGTGGAAAATTCATATATTATGTCATTATAAATTCATGTCTAGGATACAGCAATGAAAACATTTCTGTTTCATATTAGAGAATACTGAGAATTTGGTTCTACATAGGAGGACATATATCTAAACCATTTAGAAATATCAATGCATGTTTAATTATTTTTTAAAAATACAATGATTTTTTTTAAATATATTTTTATTGATTTCAGAGAAGAAGGGAGAGGGAGAAATAGAAACATCAATAATGAGAGATCATCTTTGATCTGTTGCCTCCTGCATGCCTCCTACTGGGGATCAAGATCACAACCATGTGTCCTGACCAGGAATGGAATAGTATCTTCTTGGTTCATAGGTCAATGTTCAACCACTGAGCCACACGGGCTGGCATGCAATTCATGCATAAAAAAAAAGTGCAAAACACAACCTTTTTGTTATCTGATAACTACCCTCTCTGAACCTCCCTCAAATAGTTTTCAGCATGCAGATTAAATGACTCACTTCCTAGTATGTGACAGTAGCATTTCCTCTTTACAACTTGTATCTGACCCAAGCTACTGCAGAAGCCTCTGTTCTCCTGGAGACCAGGGCTATCAATCCTGTAGCATTAAAAAGGTGCATTCACTGCTTTCACTGTAGAAGCTGTGAGAGCAAGGACTAAAAGCTTTCCTACGAAGACCATTTTTCTCAGCAAACTGCCTTCAGATAGCACACTCTTTGTAGGAATACATGTGGTTTTCACAAGCTTTTTTCTACCCAATACTGAAAGCTTTTACAGCTCTTCTACCAAACATAAGCCTGTCAGGATGCCTAATGAATTCATCCCATATAAATCTCTCTATCAACTAGATATGTCAACAGGATTGTATTAGACCAAGTTACAATAAAAATTTTTAATTGTTTTGCCTCATCCTACTATACACTAATGTTCCTAATGATCACTGCGAGGCTCAATCCTGCACAGCTGTGGAGTGGATGATATGCTGCAGCTTACCTTGCCAAGGATATTGTGATAATTTTCTAATTTTTAACTGCCCGCCACAAGTTTAAAATACATAATTCTAGATAAATCTAGGCATTATAATTTTTATCCCACCCCAATATTTCATATAAGGCCAGAGCCAGCCCATCATTGTATCCATTGCTAATAGTCCCTTAATACTAACCCATCCCCATCTGTCCACTAAAAAGGAGGAAGTTGTAATCTTAACTCTGCCCTTTATCATAGAAATATTTTCAGATTTAAGATATATATTTTGGGATATCACTTCTATTTCTGCTTGATTATAATATGGATTTATTTATATTATTGATACCAATTTCCACTTTGATCTCCCAGAAACCTTTATATGTTAGTAAGTGGAATTCAACTCCTTTAAGTCCTTAAAATTTTGTCAATTTCAGGTACAGAGTTTTTCTTTTTCTTTTATTACTCACTTTCTTTTCTTCTTGATATGCCAGATCTATTCTGAATGCTGTTCAATGTCTGGAAAAAAATACTGCTTCCATAAGAAATTACAACTTTGGGAGTTATTAATATTCAGAGACATGATTTTTCTTTTTTGTTGGTTTCTGGGATATTTTTAAAAAGTGTTAATTTTCCATAAGGAACTATTATGTTTTTCATATTGTGAAATTGCTTAGATTCTGAGCATCTTAAATCTTGAAATAAATAGGCAATTAAAGAGAAGAATGCTATTATACTGTCATGTGGCTACTGGGCACTTGTTAAATATTATTTAAATTCAAAAAATTAAGTGCAATGTAGTTACTTTATATATATATATAATTGATTTTTTACAGAGAGGAAGGGAGAGAGATAGAAAGTCAGAAACATCGATGAGAGAGAGACATCGATCAGCCGCCTCCTGCACACCCCACAGTGGAGATGCGCCCCTAACCAGAATTGAACCTGGGACCTTTCAGTCCGCAAGCCAACGCTCTATCCACTGAGCCAAACCGGTCTTGGCTGTAGTTACTTTTTGCATAAGGAGGCTGCAAAGTAGAATTCTGTCCAAACAAAAAAAAGAAGATTTCCAAAACAAGAAATGGGGTCTTCTTCATAAAATTTAAATTGTTACCCAGTCTTCCATAAAATACCATAAAGTATAATTATGATTGTGATGCAATATAAATTAAAATATTTAATACAGACATTGAATATTTTGAAAAATACAGTTATTCAAAACTAGAAAATGTTTTAAAGTACATTTTTATCACTTTAATTTCATAATAATTATTTGGGATAGGAATAAGTTTATCAATAATGACTGATCTATAATGAATTTAAAATGATCCTATACAATAAAGAGGTAATATGCGAATTAAACCTCACACTGTCACAAGATGGCCACACCCACAGCAGAGGTGGGGTTCCTGTAATGAGCAATCCGCATGTGACCTGAGGCTGCATGTCGCTAGGCTGGGGCAGGGGACCTGAGGCTGTGCCTGGGCTTGACTGGGGGACCTCAGGCTATACCCCCTGATGCTGAGCCAGGGGACCTCAGGCCACACACCCCCACCCAGTGGGGCTTAATGGGAAACCTCAGGCCGCACCCCCTCGTCCTGGTGCCAGGCAGGGGACCTGAGGGTGTACCATGGGACCTGAGGCTGTTACCCCCACCCAGCATGTGCCCCCTGCCCAGCAGGGCTCAACAGAGGTGGAGTCTGGATCTTGCCCAATGAGGGTAGGGCCAGGCAAGTCTGGGTCTTGCATGATTTCAAGGTGTGCACAGGTGGGCAGGGACTTGACTCTGAGTCCTGTGGTGCACCCCAGACTTTTACAGGAGGAATATTTTCATATATATTTCATTAATTTTTTTCATCTCTGATACTTCTATTATAGAGAAATGGCAAATAGCAATATTAAATTATTTCCTCCAATTTATCTCCTTTTAATGTGCATAAGTTTTGTGCAATAGGCCACTAGTACTATCTAATAAAAGAATAATATGCAAATTGACCATCACTCTGACACACAAGATGGCTACTTCCATGTGGACATAAGATGGCCACCACAAGATGGCCAGCAGGGGAGGGCAGTTGGGAGGGACCAGACCTGCAAGGGAGGGCCATTGGGGGCAATGAAGCTTGCAGGGGAGGGCAGTTAGGGGTGACCAGGCTGGCAGAGGAGGGAAGTTGGGGGCAATAGGGTCTGCAGGGAAGGGCAGTTGGGGGGGACCCAGGCCTGCAGGGGAGGACAGTTGTGGGGGACCAGGCTTTCAGGAGTGGGCAGTTAGAGGTGACCAGGCCTGCAGGGGAGGGAAGTTAGGAGCTATCAGGCTGGCAGGGTAGCAGTTAGGTATCAATCAGGCTAGTAGGGGAGTAGTTAGTGGGTAATAAGGCTGGCAGGCAGAAGTGGTTAGGGGCAATCAGGAAGGAGGGCAAGAGAGCAGTAGGGAGCCAGCAGTCCCAGATTGTAAGAGGGATGTCCAATTGCAGTCAGACATCCTTTGAGGGGTCCCAAATTGGAGATGGTACAGGCTGGGCTGAGAGTCACCCCTCGTGCATGAATTTCATGCACCAGGTCTCTAGTACACTGTATTAATAACTTTTTATTCAGTTGAACCTTACCTACAGAAAGATAAGGTAACTTTGTGCTCTTATGATTAATTTACCCCAAAGATAGGTCATTGAAACTAACCATTGAATCAGTGTTCATGCCTTCATTTTCTCTCAGAAACATGGTAACTAGCACAACACACAGGGATTATATATAAAATATATTTTACCCATCTATACACTATGGATATTTATATAACTTTTAATCTAATATAATATATCCACATGGACTACAAGGAATTTTTAACAACAGTTCTAGTGGTATGCACTAGAAAGAAGACCTGTAGAAGAATAATGTTGTCCCTAAGCTGTGTCTACAGACGAGGCAGGCTGCAGCCCTGAAAATGTTGCATGACTTTGTGATGATGGGTATTTTCTCACAGTTGGGTGCCAGGTTCTCTGCACTCCTTACATCACTCTTGTTAGATGTGTTGTTCAAATCTTCTACATCTTTCATATTTTGTTTTTAATTTTGTTTTTAATTTCTAATTAAATTTATTGGGGTGACATTGTTTAATTAGATTATTTAGTTTTCAGATGTGTAGTTCTGAGCTACATCATTTGTATGTTGCATTGTGTGGCCACTACCCAAAGTCAAATCTTCTTCTGTCACCATATATTTGACTCCCATTATATTTTACTCACCCCTACTCCCTTCCCTCTGGTAATCACGATACTGTTGTCTCTGTGTATGTTTTGTATATTTGTTGCTTTCAGTTTTATGTCCCACATATGAGTGAAATCATATTGTTCTCATCTTTTATAATGTAGTGTATGTTCAGAGGGGAGAAGGTGTTGGTGGTACTCAGGACATTCATTGTCTACCTTCAATCTACTACTATTGGTTTCTATCCCTTTATAAGCCTCAATGTCCAGATATCCTCCCAGTTTTTATTTTTGTTTCTTTGTTTGTTTCCTGCAACTGAGATGATTTACCATGATTTCAAATGAGAACCTGTCTGATTCAGACTTTGGAACTAAGAATACATTATAGATAAGAGAACTGAACTAAAATGGAAGAAATGTGAGCTTAATTATCTGCTTTCACTGCTAAAGGCAATGAAAATTCCATCATTATTAATAGATGGACAGCTGGTTGCCCATGATACTCAGTTATATAAGAGAAAATTAAATTATTCCCTATGATCACCATGATTAAAGAGCTGATTGAAAGCAAGTTTGGGAGATCCTTGCTGTTCTTATGATAGAATAGTATGACGGGCAAAAGTAATTCAAGAAATGATGCATAGGATGGTTGTTTCTAAGGGAATTAAAATAAGAAACTTTAAAGGCAAGGAATTACAAGCACAAATTTCTAAAATATGAAATATATAATTTTTAAAATCTGTTATTTCTAGCAGCACTAGCAATAAGGTAGTTAGTAATTAACTCAAGATAAATCTTACAGCTTGCCAAATTGCAATGACAATAGAAGTCACTGATTTTCCAAATCTCCTATGTGAAATTCAATACAGATTATAAATGTGTGGGTTTTAGAGTGTGAAGTACATGAGAAATTTCAAAACTCATATTTCCCCCCACCTCAGCTCTCCCCAAGCTCCTCTGCCAACTTAAGCAGCCTCTTCCTCACCCAAATGATAAACTTTTTTCTTCCTCTCTTTAATGTTTACAGCATATTCAAATGAGGTATATACCTTTTAAGATAAAGGCAATTCTTATGTATACCCCATCCTCACTAATAGACTTATAATTAGAGAAATATTCCTCCTTATACAGACAAATCATATAATACAAATTATAAAGTAAAGCTTGAGAAAATAGGCTTAAATACAAAAAAGTACAACTTTGAAAATCGTCTATAATAATAAAAGCATAATATGCAAATCAGCCAAATGATTGACTAGTGGAAAGACCATCAGGATGACCATCCAGACAACTAAACTATGACATCCACTGGTGCCAGGCCACTCAAGGAAGGTATGATACAATTGGTTGAGGGACCCAGCCCTGCAGAGGGAGGCTCAGGCCACTGGCCAACAGGATGATCAATCAATCAGGTGACTCCACAATCGCCCCAAAGTGGGAGGCCCAGGCTGTGGCAGATGGTCGGGACTTCCCTCTGAACGGGTGATCCATTGCGGAGCTCCAGCTGGGTAAGGGGGGTCTACCTCTTTGGACTGATGGACCTCGGGCTCTCCAGACTGTGAGAGGCACAGACATGGCTAAGCCCCTCCTCCCCATGCATGAATTTTGTACACTGGGCCTCTAGTACCAATATAATAGCATAAACACATGGAAGATCCAAGGAAATGGGCCCTGTGGTGATTTTATGAAGAAGGAAAATATAATTTTAGATCAGACTAAATATTATCAGTGGTCAACATGCTAATACGTATCCACATATTTTGGATTCAACATGCCATCTTGAGCAGCTATTTTCAGCCCTAATGTTTTACTTGCATAGTTGATTTTTTAAAAACTAGAATTGCTGATGGGTCATCTCTTTGAAATTGAATTGTCAAAATTCTTATGCAAATATTTTTCATATTTCAAGAGACGAAAATTTAGGCACTGCTCTAAGGACTATGAGATAGCAAGGGGTGGAGGGATGTGGGGGAGAAATATCAGCATTTCTGAGAACTCTAACAAGGCTGTTCACTTTAGGGTACTCAGATTGATGAGAGATACTGCAGATGAAATCAGGATAAGTGTGCCTTAGGTAGCATCAAACAAATAATGTCTCTAAGTCATGGTAATAAGGACAAGGCAAGATTAGTTAACACAGCAGGGTGCTCAGACAGTACATGAATCAAAATGATTTGATCCATGAAAAGTTCTTGAATTGGTCAGGAGATACCCAGGACTAAATATATATGGGTCCCATTGATACTTCATCTCCTTTTCCCCAGGCTTACATCAATTTTTAGACCAATAGTCTCTTCTTGAAAAAAGCAGAAGTTGGGTATATTTTAGGAAAACAGTATAGCAACCATATATTCTGCATCTTTATAAATCCTCATCTGAGGATATGTTTTTTATTCATTTTTAAAAAAGTGATGAGGGGGAGAGAAAGAGAAGGAGAGAGACCCATCTAAGAGAAAAACATTGTGAACTCTTTACAAATGCACCCAGCATGGATCGAACCAGATTATGTGTCCTGATCCGAACTGAACTTGCAATCCTGAGCCATCTGGCCAAGGCTGCATATTTTTATGTCAGTCTTTACCAAAAGTACCTGCAGTCATTTCTTGATATTATTAAATGCTCAATGTTGTTAACACTATAATCTGGAGACCTACATTCTATTGTTTACCAAAGAGCTGGGACTTGATGGATATAATTTTTTTTTTATTTAATAAATCTTTACTGTTCAGATGATTACATTTGTTTCTCTTTTTTCCCCCATAGCTCCCCTCCACTTGGCTCCCACTCCTCCCTCTACCCTTACCTCTCCCAGCACTGACCTCATCCTTAGGTGTATGATTTTTGTCCAGTCTCTCCCTGCACTCCTCTCACCCCTTTCTCACTGAGAATTGTCAGTCCATTCCCTTTCTATGCTCCTGATTCTATTATATTCGCCAGTTTATTCTGTTCACCTGATTTTTAATTCACTTCATTTTTAGATTCACTTGTTGATATGTATTTGTTGTTCATAATTTTTATCTTTACCTTTTTCTTCTTCTTCTTCTTCTTCTTCTTCTTCTTCTTCTTCTTCTTCTTCTTCTTCTT
>JAAGEH010000389.1:3090434-3150478 GCA_011751065.1 Lasiurus cinereus
TTCTTCTTCTTCTTCTTCTTCTTCTTCTTCTTCTTCTTCTTCTTCTTAAAGAGTACCTTTCAGCATTTAATATAGTACTGGTTTGAAGTTCATGAACTCCTTTAACTTTTTCTTATCTGTGAAGCTCTTTATCTGTCCTTCAATTCTGAATGATAGCTTTGTTGGGTAGAATAATCTTGGTTGTAGGTTCTTGCTATTAATCATGTTGAATATTTCTTGCCACTTCTGTCTGGCCTGCATAGTTTCTGTTGAGAAATCAGCTGACAATCATATGGGTGCTCCATTGTAGGTAATTAACTGTTTTCCTCTTGCTGCTTTCAATATTCTCTCTTTGTCTTTCGCTATTGGTATTTTAATTATGATGTGTCTTGGTGTGGTCCTCTTTGAATTCCTTTTATTTGGGGTTCTTTGCACTTCCTGAACTTGTAAGTCTATTTCTTTCACCTGGTAGGGGAAGTTTTCAGTCATTATTTCTTCAAATAGGTTTTCAGTATATTGGTCTCTCTCTACTTCTAGCACCCCCACAATTCTGATGGTGGTACCCTTGAAGTTGTCCCAGAGGCTCCTTACATTATCTTCACATTTTTGTATTCTTTTTTCTTCTTGTTTTCTGATTCTTTATATTTCAAATTTTTGACTTGATTCTTTCCTTCCTCTAGTCTGCAGTTAGGTCTCTGTATAATATTTTTTATTTCAGTCAGTGTATGTTTAATTTCTAGTTGATTCTTTATCATCTCCTCTTGGGTCTCGCTAAATTTATCCATTTTTTCTAGGAAATTCTTGAAAAACCTTACAACCATTGATTTGAACTCTATATCCAGTTGTTTATTTCCCTCCATTTCTTTTGTTTGTGATTTCTTCCTTTGTCTCCGCATTTTCACTATGCCAGGAGAACTTCTGTGTTGGATTCAGCCTTATGATACAAGACTTGCAAAACTGCAAAAGCCTCTCTGTTGAGCTTGGGAGGGGTGGTGTCTCAGGGCTTAAGGACCACCTTGCCTTCCAGTTGGCCCTGCTCTACATGGCCACTGGGTCTCATAAGTCTCTGGGTAATAGCTGGAGCTGTCCCTGTGCACCCACGCAGTGCCTCTAGACCGCTGCCTTTCCAGCTCCCCTACACTCTGGGAGCCTATGAGTCTGGGTCGCCAGGGTCTTGCCCAAAACTGAGGTTTTGTGGAGTTAGAAGTGGCGCAGTCTGTAGGCTCTGTCTCCTGCCCACAAGCCAGGTGCACAATCAGCAGACCATCCTCTACGCACATGTGCATGCCAGCAGACTTCTGCCCTTTCGTGGCTCCCCCAAATCTCCACGGACTTCTCCCTATTCACAGTCCAAACTCCCCCTGTATGAGTTTTGGTTGGACATGGGGTTCAGTGCTGTAGGACAAGTGTTCCAATGCAGTTGGGAGTCTCCGTCTCACTCCCGCCAGAGAAAGCCAGCCAGGTACTCTGGCACCTGTTCTCTCCACGTGTGCATCTCTGTACCTCAGCGTTTTGTAGCTCCTCTGGGTCTCCATGAGCCCCTCTCTTTTCCTCTACTTGTAGAATTTCCACTCAACCAGCTTTCCTGTGATTCTGGATGATGTCCATTCTATCTTTTAATTGTAGTTTTGAAATTGTTGTGCAGGGCAGCAGTTTAGGTGTTCACCTATGCCACCATCTTGGATCTCTCTCCACCCCCACAATTCGATTGTTGGTACCCTTGAAATTGTCCCAGAGGCTCCTTACACTATCTTCACATTTTTGGATTCTTTTTGCTTTTTGCTTTTCCAGTTGAGTGTTTTCTGTTTCTTTGTAATTCATATTTTTTACTTGATTCTTGTCTTCCTCTAGTCTGCTGTTAGGTCTCTGTATATTTTTTATTTCAGTCAGTGTATGTTTAATTTCTAGTTGGTCCTTTTAACCTCCTTTTGGGTCTTGCTAAATTTATCAGTTTTTTCTAGGAAATTCTTGAAAAACTTTATAACCATGGTTTTGAACTCTATATCCAGTTGTTTGTTTTCCTCCATTTATTTCGTTTGTGATCTGTTCTTGGTCTCCACATTTTTACTATGCCTGGAGAACTTCTGTGCTAGAATCAGCCTTATGATGCAAGACTTGCAAATCTGAAAAAGCCTCTTTGCTCAGCTTGGATGGGGTGGAGTCTCAGGGATTAGCAGACCGCCTTGACTTTCATTCAGCCCCACCCTACACAGCCCCTAGGTCTCAAATGCCTCTCAGTAAGGTTGCAGCCCTTTCTGTGTGCACACAGGTGCGTGCCTTTAGACCTCTGCCTTTCTGGTTCCCTTGCGCTCCAGGACCGATATGAGTCTGGGTCCCCAGGATCTCACCCGAAACTGAGGTTCAGTGCCATTAGAAGTGGCATAGTTGGGAGGCTCTGTCTCCCACCTACTAGAGGAAGCCAGCGGCCCAATCAGCAGTCCATCTTCTGCATGCATTGGTGTGCCATCCAGCCTTCTGTCCTTTCGAGACTCCCCTAAATTTCCATGCACTCCTCCCTTTTCACAGTCTAAACTCCTCCCAAATAAGACTCACCCAGAGGGGTGGTTCAGTGCACTAAGATAAGGGTTTTAGTACTGTCAGGAGTCTCTGTCTCCCTCCCACCAGAGGAAGCCAGCCAGGCACACCACCGCCCACTCTCCCTATGCACATGTCTCCGTACCTCAGATTTTTGCAGCTCTTCTGAGTCTCTGTGAGTCCCTTTCTTTCCTTCTAATTGTAGAATTTCTACTCAGCCAACTTTCCTCTGGTTCTGAATGATGTCCGATCTGTCTTTTAGTTGTACTTTTTAAATTGTTGTGTGAGGCAGCAGTTAGGTGTTCCCCTATGACACCATCTTGGTTTCTCCTCAATAGATATCAGTTGATCTACAAAGCCTTGACGTGAATCAACCTCAGTATAGTTTAAGTGAACCACTCAAAATTTCCATTGTTTATTGAGTTTTTTAAAAATATCTACACTATGCCCTAGTCAGTTTGTTTTTTTAAAAAATATATTTTGTTGTTTTTTTACAGAGAGGAAGGGAGAGGGATGGAGAGTCAGAAGCATTGATGAGAGAGATACATCAATCAGCTATTTCCTGCACATCCCCAACTGAGGATGTGCCCACAAACAAGGTACATGCTTTTGACTGGAATCGAACCCAGGACCTTTCAGTCTGTAGGCTGGATGCTCTTTCCACTGAGCCAAACTGGCTTTGCCACCCTAACCAGTTTTTGCTGGGTAGATAGAACATTAGCCTGTGGACTCAAATGTCCTAGGTTTGATTCTGACCAAGGGCACATACCCAGCATGTGAGCTCAATTACTCCCCCAGTAGGAGGCATGTAGGATGCAGCCAATCAATTATTCTCTCTCATCATTGATTTCTATTTCTCCATCTTTTTCCCTTCCTCTCTGAAATCAACAAAAAATATTTAGAAAAAATAAATATCTACACTAATAAAAGATAATGATGCAAATTGACTGTATCTCCACAGTGCCCACCATGCAATGAAGAGTATGCAAATTAACCTAACAAAGATGGCAGTTAATTTGTATACGTAGGTGCCTACCGGCTGGGGGCAGGATGGTGTCAAGCAGTCTGGGTCCCAGGGATGGGCTTCATGCCCACAGGCTCCCAGGACCCTCACCAGCCCCAGTAGGCAAGGATGGCCATACAGCTTGACAGCAGACAGTAGGGCATGCTTGGCAGTAGCCGGAGTAACTCTGAACAGAGAAGCATGGGGAGTGGGCCTAAGCCATCTGTACGAAATTCCCTGAGGGTTCCCATATTGGGGAGGGTGCAGGTTGGGTGGAGGGACCGCCCCCCCATGCATGAATTTTGTGCACTGGGCCTCTAGTCCTATCTAATAAAAGAGTAATATGCAAATTGACCATACCTACCCTACACCCACAAGCCACCCCACCAGCCAATCAGGAGTGAGTATGGAAATTAACCCAACCGAGATGGCTGCAGCCATGGAGTGAGAAGGAAGCTTCTGTTTTCACATTAATGGAGGAAAGCTTTCTGCACACCCTAGCCGGCCCGGGCTTCTGCTCAAGACTACAAAGTTTCAATTATATAAGATAAATAAATCCCAGCAAAAATGGCTGTGGCCACTGAGCAAGCAGGAGTTTTGGGTTTCCTCAGTGATGGAGCAAGCCAAACTCCCTGGCCTCTGCTCCAGGCTACAAAATTTCAATTATATAAGATAAATAAATAACAGATCCCAGGGCCTCCACTTGGGTCACTGGGCATCATGGCCAGCCTGCAAACCACCACAGGCCCCTCACCTAGGCCACCCCACACCCCAAGAGAACCTCCACCCTGATCCAGGACAGCTTTCAGGGCAAACATGCTGGCCCCTACCCATACACCAGGCCTCTATCCTATTTAATAAAAGTGTAATATACTAATTGACCATCACTCCAACACACAAGATGGCTGCCCCATGTGGTCAAAGATGGCTGCCTCCATGTGGACACAAGATGGCCATCACAAGATGGCCAGCAGGGGAGAGCAGTTGGGATGTACCAGGCCTGCAGGGGAGGGCAATTAGGGGTAATCAGGCTGGCACAGGAGCAGTTAGGCATCAATCAAGCTGTCAGGAGAGTGGTTAGGGGGTGATCAGGCTGGCAGGCAGAAGCAGCTATGGGCAATCAGGAAGGCAGGTGAGCAGTTGGGAGCCAGCAGTCCTGTATGTGAGAGTGATGTCTGGCTGCCCGTTTAGGCCTGATCCTACCTAAATGGGCAGCCAGACATTCCTCAAGGTAGTCCCAGATTGGAGAGGGTGCAGACTGGGCTGAGGGACACACAGCCCATGCATGAATTTTGTGTACCAGGCCTCTAGCATACTATAACAGCCATCATTGGCATCTGGGTGCATTATTATATAGGTTCTCCTAAAAGTGGAATAGTGGTTTCTATCATATGAAGGGCCACGTGAAAATCTTTGATACTTCTCTAACTCTTCCCTAGTACAGTGGTCAGCAAATGCATTAGTCAACAAAGTGGCAAACTCTGGCTTACAAGCTGCATGTGGCTTTCGAGCTGCAGTTTGCCGACCACTGCCCTAGTATATCAAAAGATAAAACAGGACTAGGAGGGAATTGGGAACTAATGCCACCATCAAAGACTTATTTCCCAGTTTAACTGATATAAAACACATATGGCGTGTAGCTATTGACCTGGGGAGTATTTTCTTTTTTTCCTTATTCAAATAAATAGGCAATACCAGGAACTATTTTATTTTAGCAGGAATTACACTATATTTACCATATTGCTTCTAGGGTATGTCAGCTCTGTAGTTCTGTACTATATTGTAGGCTGTAGGAACCTTGACTATCTTACCATCTAGGGAACATTATGCTGGTCTTGTAGAGTGATGACTTTATGCTAAATGAAACTGAAAGTGAAATGCTGCAAATACCTTAGTAAGACATATCTGAACTGAAGATAGGGAGAAAAACCCTAAAGAAATCAATGAGGCTTTTCAGCAATAAAAATAAATAATGAGAAGGATACATCATAGGTCAGAGGACAGAATAATAATCTGTGAGTCCAAATAGATATAAATGGAGCAGAAACATCTCTTCCTTACAGTGGATTCTAAACAAATAAAAATAGAAAAAATGATGGAATTAAAAATTACCATTTGGCATTCATCTCATGAAGTGTTTCAGATAAGAATAAGAATAATAAACCTAAATGTAGTGGGAAAACTTATAACAAACAAAATATTTGTCAAAAATATCCATATCATACTTATTAATTAACATGGAAAATATAGAAGCCTTTCCAATAACACTTCAATCAAATGACAATATCTTTCATTCATCACAATTAATGGGAAAAGTTGACATATGATGACATAATCATCAAGAGCCTTATATGATGATTTCTACAAAAAACAAAAAATAAAAACAAAAACACCTGACCTAAATCTTATCATTATGAAAATCAGGCAAACAAAAATTAATAGTCTAGAAAATGGATAGCCAGAATTCTTAAAAAAATGTTAAAGTCATGAAAAACAAAGAGATAGAAGAACTAAATTCAGTATGTGACCCAGGTTTAGATTTCAAAAAAAACCAAAAAAGTTTTTTTTGTGTGTGTTTTTTTTAATAAGGACATTAATGAGAAAACTGAAGAAATAATTTGATAATATTTTCAAAATTAATTGATTTTGATGATTTTATTTTGATTATGTAAGAAAATATCTTGATTTTAGGCAACATATATTCTTAAGTATTTAGAAAAGGGCCATCTTGCTTGCAAATTTTCTTCAAATTTTTGAAAAAAATATATATATATACTCGTGTGGTCTCATAATACATGTGTATGTTTGTGTGTATGTGTTTATTTAGAGAGGTGAAAAAAGGAGGAGGAAGAGTAAAAAATGTATATATGAAATATTAACATTAGGGAATTTGGGTAAAAGTTTTAGGAAATTTATTGTACTATATTTGAAACTTTTAGTAATTCTCAAATCATTTGAAAATACAAAGTTTAAAAAAATCAAGTTGGGTTGCAATCTTTTGGAAAATTGAGGAATCCAATGATTCATTTTATAGAGTTCACTCTTAAGTGAAAGACAATGTGTTGAACATTATCACTAGCAAAGAAGCAAATTTTCTTCTGATTGCTTGAAATTAAGAGAATGAACACTTACAAAAATGTGAAGAGATCAGCTAAAGACCAGATTATACTAGAGAGAAGCAATGAAGAAATACTGTCATCAATATCAATACAGCAAAATACTAGTCTCCTGAGTATGTCTTTTTTTATCAGTTTTGAAAATGTACATAAAAGATCATCAGTTATAAAGCTGTAAAATCTCAAATTATCTTTCACATAACTTTAATATCTTTTGTTCATTGTATTTATTATGCATCAAATATGTACTAGGCAATGCATTCAGTTTTATACTAATAAGTAAAGGATGTGTACTTCTCATTATAAATATAAGGTCTTATAGGGAAACAACCATAAACAAATAATTATATAAATAATCATTGATTGCTGTGGTAAGTACTATGAAGTAGATGAAAAAGCAGAGGACAGTAAGAAAGTTTAGCAGAAGAACTTGTAGTTGCAAGAGACAGGAGATTTTAGTGAGAAAGTGATTTTAACTTGAAATTTGATAACTAAATAGTCTATTTATTGACTCTACACCAGCGGTTCTCAACCTGTGGGTCGCAAACAGCTAGCAGGGTCTCCTAAGACCATCAGAAAACACAGATATTTACATTAAGATTCATAACAGTAGCAAATTACAGTTATGAAGTAGCGACAAAAATAATTTTATGGTTGGGGATCACCACAACATAAAGAACTGTATTAAAGGATTGCGGCATTAGGAAGGTTGAGAACTACTGCTCTACACTGAGTTTATTATTCTATTTGATTATCCTTTTTCCAATACTACACTCACTTGATTACCAGAGCTTTAAAATAAGTCTTGAAATTAGGTAGTATGAATCATTCAAGTTCTTTCAGAATGCTTTAGTGATTTTCAGATTTTGCACTTGAACATAAATTTTAGAATCAGACTTTCAATTCATACCATACAAAAAAGCATTTGGGGATTGGGGTTTGAATTGAATTTATATCAATTGGAGAAGTAAAAAAAATGTTGAGCTTCCCAAAAATAAAGATAGTACATATCTCTATTTGTTTATGTATTCTTTAATTTCTTTCAGCAATGTTTTATCACTTTCAGTATAAAGCTCTTACACATTTTGTTAAATATATATCTCCATAGAGCATGTTTTGAAACATTATTAATTATGGTACTTTTAATATTTACCTTCCAATAGTTGGCTACTATTATTTAGAAATATATTTTCATTTTTTTAAGAAATAGACAATTTTAAAAACATATCAAATTACTATAATGATGAGGAAAACCCATATAATCTATAAAACAATAAATTTTTAGGTTATCAGAAAGTTGAGGTTGCAAGGTAAACTTGCAAACTGAGATTCAAAGGGTTCAAAATCACTCCTAAGAAAGAAATAAAAATTATTTCACTTGTTTCAAAATCGTAGAAGAAAGAAGAGTTCACTCTAAAAGCACATAAGAAGGTAACATGTGAAATTGAAATCCATTTTATAGGCTAAATATGGGATGCTATGACAGTTTAGAATCCCAAGGATTTCTCCCATACAGTAAGAATCCACATGATTCTTCAATCCCCCCCCCAAGCCTACAGTAAGTCCTGATAAGAATTAAAGCACACCTTAGAGAGGGCCCCACTTTGGTCTAGGCACATAATGGGGATGCAGTCTCTCCACTCTGTCGACCATGAAAAGAATAGTTATAGGTCGGCCCCTGCTGTATAATGGCCAGAAACACTGGCTGTTCTCTGGACAATTCTCAGGTACAAGGGAGACGATTTCTACGATGGGCTTAATAAGGTTGCATCTGATTGGTTAATTTTTTTATGTATTTTTATTAATTTCAGAGAGCAAAGGAGAAGAAGAGAGAGATAGAAACATCAGTGATGAGAGATAATCACTGATTGGCTGCCTCCTGCATGCCCTCTACTGGGGATCAAGCCCGCAACCTGAGATTCTTCAGTCTGCAGGCTGACACTCTATCCACTGAGACAAACCAGTTAGGGCTGATTGGTTAATTCTTGATACCAGAAATCCTTATATACAATTATAGGCACCTAATTTTTTAAAAAGTTACTTTGGGATAAAAAGTGTAGATAATTATTTTTTTTAAGTCAATCAAATTATACCCTTTTAGTAATTAGTTTACATGTGCCAAGAGATGAAAAAGGTTGAAAATTTCTGGTCTACACTAAAATAAATGATAAAACAAGTTCTGTAGGTTAAAGAGATACACAGCTATTATTTAAAAATATATGTTGACCAGGAATCACATAGCTTAGCTAAATTTATTTATTAATTATAAAATTATATTTTTATAGATTGCTTAGGATTTCTTATATAGATTATAATGTCATAAGTAAATATAAAGAGCCTCTCAATTTTCTTAGAGATATTAAATTTATACTTAGAATGAGTGCTAGCCTCCACTAAGCTCTAGAATAAAGAATCACTTCGAAGAATTAAAAGAAATGAAAATTATTATTCCAAAGTGAAGATATTGTCACACTTCTTGTGGTATAATAATACCTTGTAATTCAAATTAGCATTCTGACTTATGCTGGTAGAAGAAAACCTTTAAAATGCTAATTAACAACCAACAAAGAAATACTTCTTTTCTATATCTTCTTCCAACTTTCGCTGTATCATTTAAAATATGTATCTGGTTAAAGGTATACTTTCACATTATTTTGGCTGCTAGGTGAAATTATCTGTACAATCCCATATAATAAAAGGCTAATATGCAAATTGACTGAATAGGGGAACCACTAGTTGCTACGATGTGCACTGACCACCAAGGGGAAGACGATCAATGCAGGAGCTGCCCCCTGGTGGTCAGTGTGCCCCTACAGGGGGAATGCTCAGCCAGACTCAGGGCTGGTGAGTGCAGCAGTGGTGGGATCTTCTCCTGCCTCTGTGGCAGTGCTAAGGATGTCCTCTGAGGACTCCCAGAAGGTGAGAGGGTGCAGGCCAGGCTGAGGGACCCCACCAAGTACACAAATCTCATGCACAGGCCTCTAGTCAAATAATAAATAAATAAATCTCCTTTGACATTTTCAGGATTCCCCAATGTCATCTAATGTGGAAATGCTTCAACAGAAATGGTATTTTTGGGATTAACTAGTTTTCTTCTGAGGCATTAAAAAGACCCATAAGTAAATCCTATTTTAAAATATACAATAAAAAATAATTTGAAAACTCTATACTTTAAAGGTTATTTAAAGTTTCCAATTATATTATAAACACTGGGAAAAACTAGATAGGCCTACTATGTAAAATCAAGGTATCTCTCAAGGTATCTCAAGATTGGAAGATTGTTTTAATCTACTTCTCAGTGAGAGGCAGACATTATAAAATAAAATTGCCATCCTGTCTGCTAATAATTCACCAATCCTAAAGTGTTCCCATTACTGAGAATTTCAGGCATTCCATCTTCATTTTTTAAGACAATTGAGAGTCTAAAGGCATTCTCCTATTAGTCAATGTTTTATCTTAGAACATGACTCTTTCTGAGTCCTATCATAAAATATTCTCATTGCCATATATACAAATAATAGTTTTTACTTAAATACTAATGAGAAAATTATGTATTTTTGAACTGTGAAATATATAAAAAAGAAGGAAGTTGAGCATTAAAATAACCTATTATTCTGTCAATAGGTGATAATGAATTAAAATATATCTTTTCAATTTTTACCTATAGATATATTTTATGGAATTTGAATTAAATTGCATATCCTTATTTGTATCTTAAAAATGTAAAAATTTTTTCAGATCATTTAATATTATTTTAATGGCTGCAGGCAGAGCTATATGTGTGTATGACATTTTCTTTTATCATTCTCATGTTGTTCAATATTTAATTGGTTTACATTTTTATAATTATAAGTAATCCCAGTATCTATTATGGTTATTTGCTTCCCTCTAAATTTTTCTCATGTGTGCTCTCACTCTCACACTCTGCCTTTCATTTCATTACCTAGAACATTGCTTGTTCTGTAGAAAGAAAATAAATTAATGTATGACATGTGATTAAATATAGATTTAGCCCACGCCTTCATTCACTCAACTAGCTTTCTCATAGATTTCATAATAGATTTCAGACATCTTCACCTTGAGTTAGTCAAGTCACCAATCTAGTTTATACTCTATGTCCAAAAGATCTACCTTTTCCAGCACATTGTAACAAGGCTCTCTCTCAGCCCTATAGATGCAGACCACTCAATGAAAGATCAGCAGTGATAAGATACATGCTTATCCAGCCCACAGAACAAAAGTGTGCCTCTCTGTGAGGAACATCAAAGGCAGAGAATTGGCTATTCTAAACACACCATTCCTGCCCACTCCAAAATGATGAAGTGGCCTTTCTGAGAAAAGCTCTTTGTGACATGTTTCACCACAAAAGTAAAATGTATGGAGGGAAATCTTACAAAGTCTCTGAAAAGTAATAGAAGAAAGTAAACATAGAAAAGGGGAAAAATAATCCAGAAAATACAACCACAGTTGGTCTGCAAAAATAGAAGAGGAGAATGGCAAGTCTGAACAAAGCAGCAAAATCACAGGCTTCTGCCATTTTTTTTCTTTCTGTATTCCTTAGTACAATGCCTTTACAGTGTCATCAATCTTATTCTAAGGACAGTCACTTATCAGCAACTGTCCTCCCTGTGTCTTTATTAATAAAGACTCCTTCCCTCTTACTTTTCTCTTACAAAAAAAAAAAAAACGTTCAGAAAAAAAAAAAGAATACATTTAATTATCTACTCTCCAGATGTTTCTGATTGGCCATACTGGTCCCAAATATTTTCATCAAAACTTCTTTTATCTAGTTAACTGTGTGATCAATCTTTTCTTTAACAGCCTCCTACATCTACCTTCACAAATAGGGCCTCAGAACCCTTTAATAAATTGGTCAAAAATCCCTGATTTTGCACTATCTAAAAAATAAAACAGCTTCCTGTGCTCAAGTCTAAACATCCCTAACTATTCAAACACAATCACAATATTTCAATTACTCTTCCTCTAAAAATATTATTTCTCCTCACTCTATTTTAAAATATATATGTAATGATATTCCCATTTACACAGTTTGCAAAAATCTAGAGAGAGAGAAGACATATGAGAAGACTAAAGCTGGGTTTTGAAGGAATATATAGAATCAAACAATCAGGACCATGGAGAGAGAGGCACAGTGAAACTGGAATGTACAAGTCAGCAGGAATGGCCAGTGGAGGTTGAACAGGCCACATCTCTGCTCTTTTCTCAACTTTGTCAGACTAAACTATGCACAATTATTATTAACGATTATATCTTCCAAAGATTGATGCAGTAATATATTTCATATTATTACATGGTTTCAAGTGACCTTAAAATTATTCAAGGTAGCATGAGGGCCCAGATTCCCCCCCACACTTCCCTTGAACTATTGGGGGTCGTTTGTGTCTGTCCTAATAGAGTATAGAAAAGAAACATTTTTATGAAGTAAAACATGAAAATGTCGTATACTTCTACCTTGCTTTCTCAAACCCCTGCTGTCAAACTGTCAGGAAATCCAAACAAGGCCACACAGAGAGACCATTTGCATATCAAAATGGAGATGTTCTACCAATAGTCACTATGAAGTCCCAGCTGACAATGAGCACCAAGGCCAGACCTGGGAGGCACGTATTCCTGGGCAAAAAAGAGAAACTAACAGGAAAGCTAACAGCAGAGTAAGTTTTATGTTTATATCTCATTTTCCTCAAAGTGCCCAGGCCCATTTATGAACAAAAACTTTCTCTATTTTGCTCCTTCCAACTTGGGAATCATTTGGAACTTTTGCCCTATTTCAGTTATAATCCTAAAATCCCCAGCTTGCCTTGAATCTATGAGTCTTCCTCTAATTACCCCTTTTTCAGAGATGTTAGGAGTTTGAGGATGTTCACTTTAACATTTCTTCTATTTTTACAGTTAGAATTCCTGAAATTAGTTTTCACAGCTCCATGTGCTTTCAAGATCAAAGTATCATGGGAATAGAACTCAAGTGTTAAACAAGTCTCTGATCTCCCAAGCTTCTAGGGATCACACTAATCTTTTCAAGTTAGGCTCATCTTCTTCCCTCATACCTACTCCCTATGGTTACCTCCAGCAAGTGCCACAGGCAACACGGTTTTCTGCCTTACCTTGCATATTAGCAGGTTCAACCAGGTTCAACCTGTCACTTATTAAATATATTAGCAAAAGCATTAAATGAACAAAGACAGGATATTACAGAATAAATCTAGTGACTTTATTTTTATTTTACCAAAGTCACAAGTATATCCTCTTTGGACTTAGGATTTGTGCAGATGAAAGATTCTGAATATCAACTCAAGCCCTTCTCCAACACCCTGTCTCTGACAGAAAGCCCCTGATTGGTATTTATATATTTACTTAGTAAGTCTTGGATTTGAGTACAGACAGATTCACCTTTTTCATCCTTAATATCTTCATTTCAAAACTAATATCTACCTGAAATGGAGTACTTCAACTTTATACCTCCTGTTGCTCATACAATAAAAAATAGTGCATTCAGTAAGTAATGGGCCCAAATTATTTGAGTGGAAAATAGTGCTATTGAAGGCAGGCTTGGAATGGGACACATAGGGGCTTTCCACCAACACACCCAGATTTCTGTAATCGAGACAATCAAGTTTCCAAAGTATAGCCCCAGAAAACCTATTTGTCTTGTCCTCATTGCATGACCAGGTTTCATGACTGAGCACTTACTACAGGTCACCGTGAACATGGAACTTTGATGATCAAGTAGAATTCTCTGCAATTGACAGGATGAATCCCTACTAGGATGCCTTTAATAACAGCCCACTAGTGTCCCTAGTCCCTTTATGTTCTGCTTTCTGCTACAGTGCCTTTAGATAAGCTCCCTAAGCTCTGTAGCTATTATTCTTGCTTTAAATTTCCTTTAAGGTTTTTATATGGCTAACAATTTTTAAATAGTCTCAATGTCTCTATAGTATCCTTCTATTACTTGATTACTTACATTCTCCCCCAGAGAAGAAGTGAAAATCCCATAGGATAAAGTTTTTAATATTTCATAAGCCCACATAAGACTTTAGGCTTAAGTTTCCTTAGAGGCATTCATTATATTGTGACAATCTTGTAGCCAGATAAGAAATAAGTTCATCTTGAGGAAATGCTATAGAATTTTAACAAGGCTTCCTTTTTACTGAAAACTAATAATAATAACATAAATAATAGCTAACTTTTATGCAAATGTTTCCACTTCTCCCAGAGTACACATAAAACAGCAGACTGATTTGCTTCCATAGCCCTATCCTCATACACTGAACTGGTCGGAATTCCAAGTCCCCAACTGAACTAGATATCTTTATAAGAAGTGAAATGTGGTATATTGACAGTCAGAACAAACTTGCCATCTCTTTCTCTTCATCCCAAAATAGAAGGTCTAGAAAGGAGACCTAGACAATTGTCCAGTCCAGACCTCCTCTTTAGCGCTGGCTTTCCTTAGAGCAGGAGTAGCAAGCTATGGTCAGCAACCAACATCCAGGCATCCCCATTTTACAAATAAAAATTGGTGGAACATGGATGTGCCCATTCACATATGTACTGCTGATACTGTTGTAACTAGCTACTTACTAATAATAGCAGTGGTCGGCAAACTCATTAGTCAACAGAGCCAAGTATCAACAGTACAATGATTGATATTTCTTTTGAGAGTCAAATTTTTTAAAGTTAAACTTCTTCTAATGCCACTTCTTGCCCAGGCTGTGGTATTTTGTGGAAGAGCCACTCTCAAGGGGCCAAAAGAACCTCATGTGGTCGTGAGCTGCAGTTTGCCAACCACAGATAATAGGGAAGGAGCAAAAGGGGAAGCCAGACATTATAGACATGTCTTTGGAGTAGCTTCAACAGGAAGCTGCAATTTCACATTCCCCACCTGCCTGCCTTCCTGATTGCCCCTAACCACTTCTGCCTGCCAGCCTGATTTCTCCCTATCCACTCTCTGCCAGCCTGATTGATGCCTAACTGTTCGCCTGCCACCTTGTTTGCCCCTAACTGCCCTCTCCTGAGGGCCTGGTCACCCCTAACTGCCCTCCAACTGCCCTCCCCTGCTGGCCTAATCATCCACAATTGCCTTCTTGTAGGCCTGGTCCCTGCCCACTTCCTCCCCCTGATCACCATCTTGTCACGGCCATCTTGTGTCCACATGGAGGCAGGATCTTTTGACCATATGGGGGTAGTCATCTTGTGTGTTGGAGTGATGGTCAATCTGCATATTACTCTTTTATTAGATAGGATAGAGACCTGCTGCACGGGTGGGGTCCAGCTGGTTTTCCCTGAAGGGTATCCTGGATCAGGGTGGGTGTTCCCTTGGGGCATGGAGTGGCCTGGGCAAAGGGTCTATGGTGATTTGCAGGTTGGTCATACCCCCAGCGACCAAAGTGGAGGTCCTGATACCTGGGATTTACTTATCTTCTACAATTGAAACTTTGTAGCCTGGAGCGGAGCCAAGTCTTTTGTTTGCAGAGCCATTAAAACTTTGTTGCCTTAAGGGGAGGCCTGGGCCAGCTAGGGTGTGCAGAAAACTTGCCTTCCTCCATCATCCGGGGCAACCCAAGCCTTGCTCCCTGGCTGCAGCCATTAAAACTTGGTTGCCTTAAGGGGAGGGTTTGTGGAAACCTTGGCTTCCTCCATCACCAGGGGCAACCCAAGCCTCCTTCCTGCTCTCTCTGTGGCCAGTAGCCATCTTGGTTGGGTTAATTTGCATACTTGCTCTGATTGGCTGGTGGGCATGGCTTGTTAGTATAGTGGAGGTACGGTCAATTTGCATGTTACTTTTTTATTAGATAGGATAGATGGTCTATTATGGAGATTTAACATAAATGCAAACACACAGTACATGCTTTTGGTGACTAGCTCATTGACTTAGCATAATATTTTCAAAGTTTATTTTTTTGCATGTACCAGTACTTCACTCTTTTTCAGGTATGGCTTAGTGACATTTCATTGTAGAGACATACCACATTTTTAATTCATTATTTGGTGGACATTAATTTATTTCCCCTTATATATAATGGGATAATGAACATTGTTATACAAGGTTTTATGTGGACATATGCTTTCTTGTGTATATACCAGAAGTGCAATTGCTAGGTCATATAGTAACCCTCTATACTGAACATTTTCAGAAATTACCAAACTGCTTTCCAATGTTGCTGCTGAACCATTTTACCTTCTCATAAACTATTTAGGAAGATTTCAATTCCTTCACATTCTCACCAACACATATCGTCTTTTCCATTATCACCATCAAAATACATGTAAAGAGTTATCATATTGTGGCTTTAAATTGTGTTTCCTTAATAACTAATGGTGCTAGGCATTTTTTTCCTGTGCTTATTGAAAATTTTTAATTATTTTTTTAAAAGAAATATCTACTAAAATTATTTTTCCTCTTTTTTAAAGTTGGGTTATTTTTTTTATGAAGTTCTAGGAGTTCTTTGTATGTTATAGATTTAAATTCATTATCAGATATATGATGTGCAAAATATTTTCTCTCATTAAGTGTCCTTCTATTTTTAATGCTATCCTTTAAAATATAAAGATCATAAATTTTATGTTAATTTATCTTTTTCTTTTTTTTTTTTGGTTGCTTGTACTTAGGTATCATATCTAAGAAATCACTGCCTAATCCAAGTGGTAAAGATACACTTTCATATTTCCTTCTAACAGTTAATAGTTTTAACTCTTATACTTAGGTTTTCAATCCATTTTGAGGTAACAATTCTGTATGGTGTGAGTTAAGATTCCACCTTCACGTATAGCATGTGAATGTTTTTTTGTGTCAGTACCATTTCTTAAAAGGACTATTCATTCCCAATTGAATGATCTTGGCACTCTTGTTCAAAACTAATTGGCCTAAGGTGTGAAAGTTTATTTCTGGATACTCAATTCTATTCCACTCATCCACAGTATGTCTCATTTGTAGGGCTTCCAGATTTACTATTTTTAATATTAATTTGGCTATTTTTCATTCCTTGCATTACTGTATAAATGTTTGCAAATTCTGCAAAATTCTGTAAAAGAGCCACTATGGATTTGATAGGTATTTTTGAACATTATATATTATATGATATCTTGTAAAACTTAAGATATCCTGCTGACACAAATAGGTTAGGCTGGATAATTGATGGATATTGGCTACATTAGGTAGGAAATAATAATTTTGGAAAGAAGTTCCGGGAAGGAAAATGTAGAGACCTCTAAGAACCACAAAATGATTATTGCAATCTTGAGTGCTAGAGGATAAAGCTCTGGCATCATTCAATTTTTCTAGGAAAATGTCATTTTAACCTAATCAACTCCTCACGAAGAGTTCCTCTTCTCTCCCCCGGTATCTCACATTACTACTTCCCACACTGAAGTACAAATAATATCATAGCTTCCATACGCAGTGCCAGTCACTGCTCAAAACACATTGCTTGTGCAATATATTTAATGCTTACAACCAAGATAATAGGTAAATAGTCCGAGCTTCATTATACAGATGAAGAAATAGAGGGCTAGTGGATAACAGCTTCGTATATTTAGGGAGACAGTGTTAGAGATGGAATATGGACTCAGCTCTTTAAGTAGCATTTAAAATCTCTCCCATAAAATATCTAATTAATAAGTGTCTTTGGAATCAATTAATCAAAACTATCTCAGGTTGCCGCAGTGCCAACAATGTGTCCTGCCTAAGTTCTCTTAGTGGCCATCAAACAGAAAGTGTAAATGCACAACTTTCCTGTGGTTAGGGACCTAAAGGATCTTACAGATCACTTCAGAAAGCACCTCGCAGGCTTTGCCTAAGTGAAGTTGTATGATGCCTTAGATCAGTGGTTCTCAACCTTTCTAATGCCACAACCCTTTAATACAGTTCTTCATGTTGTGGTGACCCCCAACCATAAAATTATTTTCGTCTTGACCCACAAGTTAAGATCCGCTAGCAAGGTCACCTAAGACCATCAGAAAACACAGATATTTACATTATGATTCATAACAGTAGCAAAATTACAGTTATGAAGAACTACTGCCTTAGATGGACTTCAAAATAATCCAAAATGATTGAAATTGGGTAATGGTAATGATAAAACAAGAAAGAACAAAAACTGTTGAAGATAATGATTGATATATTGGATTAATTATACTGTTTGATTTGCCTTCAGAGACCATCATAAGGTCCACAATTAAAGGTTCTTTTTTTAAGCAACAATTTCAAAAGCTTTCATCCCAAATGCATTTGGTGGAATGATGTCTCTTTTACAGAACTAGTAATTCTGAGGAAGAATAAGATAAAATAAAATAACACATGAGACAAGGTAAATACATTAATGACAACATTAGTTCTCTGAGAAATGCCTGAAATTGATGGTCCCAGCATTCCAAGTCATTTTAAAGGTTTTTGATTTCTCTCTTTTCCCTGTCCAGGACATTGTGGCAACTGACTACCTTGGCCAGCACAAACCTGCTGTTCTTGCAAGCTGTGCATCAACCTCTATCTGATATAATCACTTTATTGGTCAGTCTGAACCTCCTTAAGCCTTGCTCTTTCAAACTCCCCTTTACTTTCTTTTAGCTACTGAAATGGCCACAAGAATACTTCTGGTGGACCTTCAGCTACAGAGAGCATAACATACCAAAACCCCCAGGTGCTGTGCTCTGAAACCTATTCTCTCTCTTTCTTTTTTAAAATATATTTTATTGATTTTTTTACAGAAAGGAAGGGAGAAGGATAGAGAGCTAGAAACATCGATGAGAGAGAAACATTGATCAGCTACTTCTTGCCTACCTCCTACTGGGGATGTGCCCACAACCAAGGTATATGCCCTTGACCGGAATCGAACCTGGGACCTTTCATTCCACAGGCCAACGCTCTATCCAGAGCCAAGCCAGTCAGGGCTGAATCCTATTCTCTTTATTCTGAGGCCACACTTCCCACAGTTCTGCTGCCAGCAGGTGGCTGAGTGCAGGAGGGATACTAAAGCAAGTCCATTTCTGGGAGACATGGACTCCTCTGATAGGCAGCTTTGGTTGACAACACCCTAAGCACCTGCTTAAACTCCCCTAGACTGTAGCTGGTGATGACATTTCCACTCAACCTTCCCTTTCTCTCTCTCCTTTACTGGGAGTCAGTCCTGTATTGTAATCCAATGCCTAACTCTCCCAGACATAATATTCTACCCCATCTTCTCTCACAGGTGATTCCCATAATAAAAATCTTTGCTTATTTCATCACCTTGGCACCTGCTTCTTGGAGGACTGCTAATAATACAGTATAAGAATATATGGACAAATTCCCTAACTCCCACTTTTAATGATGACCTCTTTTGGCTTGTTTAACCCTTCAATCTCATATGGAATTTAGTTTTTGATGCTTCACTTCTTCCTGACTGCTGCTAGAGAAGCTTGGGTAGTGAGGGGTAGTATCTCTGGTCTCAGGCTGCTCCCAGAGCCCCCTTTTAGTTGTTGCCCTTTTGTTAAATCTGACTACAGCTCGATATTCTCTTTGTTGCAAATGGGAATCAGATACAGGTGAGTTCCTTGAGGGATTTTGCCTGAGCTTCCTCCCTTTCTGTCTCCAAGGCTGTTTCTGATAAGAAAATTCTGATTCCAGATGATGTTCCTTCTACGCTCACCCCAACCCAGCCACACTCCCATGGAAAGCAGCCTACTCCTTTCCTTTTGGGGTGGAGTCCTTCCAGGGCAGCTCAAGCTCACCTCCTTCTAAGTGTCCAATAAACACAAAACCTCACACATCCTTACAGCACCCAGAGAGGGAGGCTAACTGCTAAGCAGCTGCCTTCTCCCCTTTTCCCTCTCCAGCCCCTTTCCCCACCAGCCCTCCTGTTCTAATGACCTCATTGCTCTGTTCACAAAGCACAGGTGTCAAAGCAGCCATCCCTTCAGTGTGCACTTTAGGATAACACTTCCCAAGGGAGATGCAATGCCAGAGCCCTCTTCTCTCTCAGACATCCCTCATCTCTACAAATGGTTCACTCAGAACCACATTCACAGAGCTTGTGGTGGGGAGCAGGCACCTCCTCTTCACAAGCCATATCACTCATTTTAGGCTCAGACATAGGACTTAAAGGAGTTCTTTGAAATTGCTACCCTCCCTGTAGCGGTTTTCTGTAAATGGAACAGAGAAAAGGGGATGGACGGTCTGAGTAGCAGAGCACATTTGACCATGACTAACTAATTCTTGGGAAGATGTCAGATAACAATTATTCTGGGCTTTCTTTAAAATGTGGACAGTATTTGAAACTCCTTTGTCATCAATTTGATGTCCCAAAGATCAATTCCAAAGAATAGGAAAATTTCATGAAATATTCTCTGACACTAATTTGCTCTCCTACAAAGCACAGATCACCTTTTGGTACTGTATCGCTGGCACTTAATATCATTATTTATGGCTTTAATTTTCTCTCTCTCTTTTTTTAATATATTTTATTGATTTTTTACAGAGAGGAAGGGAAAGAGATAGCAAGAAACATCGATGAGAGACAAACACTGATCAGTTGCCTCCTGCACACTTCCTACTGGGGATGTGCCTGCAACCAAGGTACGTGCCCTTGACCTTTCATCTGCAGGCTGACGCCCTATCCACTGAGCCAAACCGGTTTCAGCTGGCTTTAAAATTTTTGTATTTATTGATTTTGGAGAGAGAGGGTAAGGGAGAGAAGGGAAGAAAGGAAGGAAGGGAAGAAGGAGGGTGGGAGGGAGGGAGGGAGGGGGAAAGAGAGGGAAACACTAATTTGTTGCTCCACCTATTTATTCATTGGTTGGCCCCTGTATACGCCCTGACCAATGATCAAACCTGCCACCTTGGTGCATTGGAACAGTGTTCAAACTAACTGAACTACCCAGCCAGGACTATCTCTGGCTTTTAATTCTATCTTGCTGCCTTTCATTGGAGTCCTTTAGTAATGTGTTTTCTGGACTACCATTCCTTCAATGTAACTCAGAAAATGGATGGAAAATTTTAGATATTTGCCTGCATAGACACACTTTTTTTTATGGTCTTTTGAAATGAGATTTGAGTGATTTTTAATTCATCATCTTTTATCCACCTTATTTGCCTTGTATTTTAATAACATATGACAGCAGAATGATTTCTGAACTCAGACATCTTTGCCTCATGAGATTTGTAAGATATTTTAAAATATCAGTTCCAGTCCCTTAACTGTTTTTCTTTTCTGAAATATTCCCAGTGCCCCACCTACTGCTTTGAGATTATTTTCCTTGTGAAGATCTCTGTCAAGTTTTATGATTCTAACACCAAAGGGGGTGTCCCTCCCATTTCTTAAGTACTAGTGCTCAAGCATCAACCTATTCTGAAAGATTGCCATGTCAGTTATTTTCTGGATGGTTGTTTCAAGGATTCAACTCTCACATAACAGATGTGGCAAAAGGCTTAGCTGCACCTCACTGCCTGACCAAGACCTATTAAATATACTTCCAGGGCCCAGCTAGCATGACTCTGTGGTTGAGCATCGATCTATGAACCAGGAGGTCAGGGTTCGATTCCAGTTAAGTGCACATGCCCAGGTTGTGGGCTCAGTCTCCAGTGTGGGGCATGTAGGAGGCAGCTGATCAATGATTCTCTCATCATTGATGTTTCTATATCTCTCTCCTTCTCCCTCTCTCTATGAAATAAAAAATATATTAAAGATGAATAAATATAAATAAATATGCTTTCAGGGTTTACTTCCCTTATATTTCAGTTGATCTCAAATATATCCCCCATATTTCTGGTCTACTTCCATCAGTAATTATTTTCATTTGTATGATTACTTAGAAATGCTAGAATTCAAGGTTCCTATATGTTCACTTTAAATCTGTTAGACCTGAATTTTCACCTGAATACTAGTATAAAATAATAGAAAAATTGGTAGGAAAAAATGAGGAAATGAGGACATGGGCTATACCGTCCTGTTAAGGGGCACCAATCCATTTATCCGTCATTGAATTTCTGTAATTCTTCCTACTTCATGAAATTTTCTTCCAATTAAACCTACAAGTAAGCCCCTCACATAACCCCAACTCATGCATGAAGCTAGTGGAATGACATTTTTTCAGGTAAAAAGACAGTAATAGTCACAATTTAAAATGAGAAAGAAAGAAATTTTATAGCTGAATTTAAGATTCAATGGTGATGCTCCTGATTTTATTAGCATTTAAAAATAGAAATATTTGCCACTTTGTCCAAAATTATGTCTCAATTCTAGGATAATCCTTGGTTGCCAATTTTGTCTGGAAAGTGTTCATTCTTTTTAATTCAGTCTTGACAGATAGTATTTCGAGCTTTATTCCTAGTCAGTTCTAAAATTTCCACACAGACAGAGTCTGATAGAAATTTCCAACAGAGAAAATCTTTTTACCACACCTTGTGTTCTTTTTACCATCCTGTGACCTGTCCTGCAAGAGTATGTTGGCTGTCTCACCTACTTTCTCCTGTGACAGTTCATTCTAGATCAGCCTTGTTCCTTTTGGGCACATTCTATGTTGAAACCCAGGAGTTTACTTTCTTTAGAGATGTATTGTTCTTTAGTCACCAGCATGTCTATTTCTCTCCCCAATCAACCTAGAGATTTTATTAAATTCTCCTTAATGTATTGCTTCCCATAACTTAAATTTATCATTAAAAATGCCAGATTGACTTAAAATGAAACTATAAAATTATCTTAAAAAACAAATAAACAAAAACAATTATCAGAGACAAAAAAAAAGGAGAGAAGGAGCTAAGAGAAATATAAAGGACACATAGAGACACTAATGCAGTCACACTGATGAAGAACACTGCAGGGACAGAGTAGTGAATGGCTAGCTGATACAAGAAGAAAAACACCCTCCTTGATGCTCCAAATACATCAGTGCATCCAGTCCAGTAGTTTCATGTTGGTGACTATACACATGCATCCTGAC
The DNA here is from genome assembly GCA_011751065.1 of Lasiurus cinereus. NCBI lineage: Eukaryota > Metazoa > Chordata > Mammalia > Chiroptera > Vespertilionidae > Lasiurus > Lasiurus cinereus. Next base: position 3,112,995 of record JAAGEH010000389.1, read on the forward strand.
TTCTTGAGTTTCATCACACTCTCTTCCTGTCACTAACCATGTTTATATGTGTGCAGTGGGTCAAGCGGAAGCATATCAGCCCAACAGCATAATCTGCATTCCATTTATTGTAAAGAAGTTATACCCTTTCCACAGGATTCAAATACACAAACTACAATTTCTCCTTGCCTAATTGGCTCAACTTTAGCACAGTAATTATTGTCGTTTTCCAACATTATTTTAGGAATTATGTGGACTAAATATGGCACGATGAAATTTTCTTAATATTTTATTTCTGACAAGAGAGTTTAATTTTCAATGGAGAGCATCTTATTCTTGGAAACAGTTTATGAGTTTCATATTTTAATCATTCATAAGAAACTCCTCCATCATCTTCTTAGGGTCTCTGTTCTATTTATTAAATATAATATAAAATACCTCAGCTACATTTACTGAGCCCATGCTGAATTCTTGGCCCTCTAAATAGTTTTCAAGTATAGTCTCACTCAATTTGCAAAGCAATTTTGTGAAGGAAATAATATTCACTCTATTCTAGAGAATGTAAAACTAAGGCTCTGAGGTTTTAAAAAAACATTGTTACAAAGTATAACTATTTAGAGTTTGGAACTTTTTTAATGTTCTGTTCCCTAATTTTCCTTTTTTTTTTCAGTACAGAGACTTATTCCAAATTTTTTTTCTCTAAGTTCATCTTTACATTTTTTAGGAAATTTCAAAAAGTTCACCTTACCTTAAACATATTTACCAAATCTCTAATCTACCTCCCAGCTATCAAGCTCCTTTTGGTCATATGTTAGCTAAAAAAATTTAAAATTTAGTGGAATGCACATGGACATTTATCATGCCCAGATCTTGAGAATTTGTTCTCTAAATGAATGTACTCATATTCAGACCTTGAACCACTAATAACTGCAACATACAGCACTGAATATTAGTATAGACAATGTGTAGGGACACATGTCTGATGTGGAAATAGATTAGGTTAAAGGACAAAGAAGAGCCTTTCCAGTACAAGAAGTCTCGGGTCACCCAGACCACAGCAGAACTGGAATCTTCTTATTCCCCACACTCTTTCTGTTCTCATTCTTTTACCATGTTCAGTCAGCTGGAGTTACCATACAGCAGGTCCTGGAACAATATAATTTCATATAACATTATCTTTTTTATAACATTTATGAGATGCTGTAGGAATTTAACTCTTGTGTATATAAATTAGCCTGTAGTAAAAATTGGTTTTGTTATATGTTATTGTGCTGTAGTTCTAAGAACCTATCAACTATATTAAGTGAGGACTTACCGTATAACTATCATTAATTGAATAGGAAAGTCATCACAAATCTGGAAAAATGCACAACCAAGAGAGAGAAATAGATCCATGAAATACATGTAGATATTGAGACTACATCCTGTTCTAAAAGGAAGAAGAAAACACACAGCAAAAATAGTATTTCCTCTACCACTAGCAAGAGGAGACATGTAGGGTTGGGACACAGCTCAGTTGCACCCTCTCTGTTCACTATCAGGAAATACATTCATGTTGACAACTCTCCTCTCCCTTACTAAGGCTTCTATGTGCCTCTTATTTTCCTACAATATCTTGCAATTTCTTATTAGAGGATGTTTATTAAAAAATCCATAACTATAAGTTTGTTAATATTTTATAACAAAATGGAAAAGTTTACATTCATCATTCAACATAATGTGACACTCTAAAGTGGGCTGAAGAAAGTAGATTATTTTCTCTGTGCTTTCTTTTTTACTTGTATTGCAAGTAAGCTTTATCTGCCAAGTCCAAGACACACTGCTCTGGTGGGGGCTATGCTTGTATTCTCATCTTGTTCAGAAATGGATCTACGTATCCATATGCCAAGCTGTGAATGGAGTTCCTGGTTCCTACACTTAAAGTGTTTTTCCACTTGCCACAATGTTCCTCAAATCTATAGGGTGGTTATTAATATTTTCTTAGAGTCTGAAGTTTGAGAGCTCAAAAGTTATTTTTCTCTCCAACAAAACTTGATCAAATTTATGTGCTGTGCTCAATAAAATACCTCTTAATGGTAAAACATCCTGTTCACAATGCAGCAGTTAAGAGCAAAATATGGCTGTACAAAACTATGTTGAAAAAGAAGTATTTAAAGAGGGCCATGTGGTGGCTACTTATACATCACAGAAATATTCCTGAATACCAGTCTCTAGGAAACATCTCCTTTATTTCCTCCAGTCAACAGCTTCCTACCCTCACTCCTAAACATGGATCACTCTTTCTGAATGATTACTGGTGACTGTCAGACAATGGAAAACCTTAGTATTAAAACAAATAACATGTTTTAATAGTTGCCAAGATATTAAAACATGTTATTTAAAACATCAGTATAATAAGAAAATAATAGAGAAAGGCACTAACAGAAAATAGTAGATAAGTTAGCATTACTGTTCTAAGATAATATCCCTTCTGGTTGACTCTCCTTGGGATCTCTGAATAATAGACTCCACAGCTTATTCCTACTGGTACATAAACCATTTATACATATCCCATTAAGGGTTTGGCATCATTTTGAAAAACCACTTCCTCTTCAGGGGCATTTCCTGCCAGATCATCCTATCTACTATTGCTGGGACTCCTATTGCAGAGTCACTTCAGCTGATTAACATGCACAGATAAGCCAGGTTTTCTGTATGCCATGATGTTAAAGCACTCGCAGACTGACCTGGGGTTGGAGAATTCCCAGCTACCTCACCATCTTACCCATTAGGGCTTTCCAAAGAGAAGCTATGTGTTGGGGGTGAGGATGCGAGAGGGTAGTAAGAAAGAGACACAGAAATATTGAGTTGGGTAAGAATCAACTCCCACTTTCCTGCCCAGCTTGTGCACACTCAAATACGAGGTGTACCAATTAATAATGGCAGATTTGTAATCAAAGAAATATGATAATTTCAAAAGAAATATCAAAAGTGCTTTATTCAAAGTAATGTCTATTTGTAAATACACATTTCCCCATCTTTCAGATACTTTGTGGATACTGCCCAATAGAATTTTTCTTGTTTTGAGGCAAACCATTCAGAGATCTAATTTTCTACTTCTTCGTACGTTTTGAAGTGCTGCTCAGAAAGTGCATGTGCCATCTACTGGAACAAGTGATAATCTGAAGGAGCAAGGCCTGGTGAAGATGACAGGTGGGTTAATACTTCCCAGGCAAGATCTCTTAACGTGTCTTTAACTGGTTTTAAAGTGTATGATGGTGTGTTATCTTGAAGCAAAATTACTTTGCCTTGTCTTCTGGCACATCCTGGTCATTTCATAATCAAAGTGTGATTCAAATTGATTATTTGTTGTCGGTAGTGATCAGTATTAATAGTTTCACTTGGTTTTAACTCATAATATACCACACCTTCCGGATCCCATCAAATGCAGAGCATTGTCTTCTTTCCAAAGTGATGTGGCCTTGCAGCTGATGTTGATGGTTGACCTGGATCAACCTATGATTTTATGCATTTGGAATTCTCAAAATAAATCCACTTTCATCACCAGTCACAGTTTGATGCAAAAAAGCATCAAAAAAGCATCAAACTGTGTGGTTTGAAGCAACATTTTACTGGTGATTTTGCTTTTGTGTGGTTGAAGCAACATTTTACTGGTGATTTTTCAGTTTTCCATTTGTCTTTCATTCAGTTAATGTGGCACCCATTTTCTTTCCTTTAAAATAGTTCCCATTGCTTGTAAATTATTGAAAATTGTTTGCTGAGCAACATTTAATCTTTCTGTAAGTTGTTTTTGATTTTGACACTCTTCTTCATCCAATAATGTTTGTAATTATTGGTCTTCAAACTTTTTTGATTGACCTGGACATTTTTTGTCTTTCACATAGAAATCATCACTTTTAAAGCATTTAAACGAGAGTTCACAAGTATCTTAAAATGGAGCACTTTCACCATAAGCTTCCCAAAGTATATGATAACTTTTTCTTCAAAACAATGAATTAAAACTTCCTGCAAGTGCTCTTATTTTGGCACGAAATTCGACATTTTAAGTGTAAAATTATCTATGATATTAACACCTTCAGCAAATTTGACATATGAAGTTTTGAAGCTTGCTGTCAATGCAACAAAATAGCATGTCAAATCGCATATATGTCAACATATGTGTGACTCCATCTATTGAAAAAAGTCTGCATTATTAACTGGTACACCTAATAAATATGCAGACCCCTCCCTCAACTCTTGGCCAGTATCACTACTGCTCTCCACATTCTTTAATTTGCTCTTGATTTTTCTAGATTCTTTGCATAAAAACAGGTCAGTGATTTTTAAGTCTGTGTTCTTTTTAAATATATACATGTTAAACTAGGCATTACTTTCTAAGGAATTCCTTAGCAGCATTTTACAAATGCCATACTTTTAAAAATGTATCATTTAGGGAAGAAATCAAGATGGCAGCATAGGTAAACATTTGAATTGCTGCCTCGCACAACAACTTGAAAACTACAACTAAAAGACAAAATGGACATCATCCAGAACCACAGGAAGTCTGGCTCAGTGGATATTCTACAACTAGAAGGAAAGAGAAAAGCACACTGAAACTCAGAGGAGCTGTGGAAGTGCAGAGGTATAGAGGCACATGCACGGAGATGGCTGACCACTGAGAACATGGCTGTCTTTTTTAAGCAAGAGAGAGACAAAAATCTCCTGACTGCTCTGAACTCCAGTTCCAGGCGAGACTCTGGGGACTCAGATTCATATGAGGAGAAACTGGACTGTCTGGCAGCAGGCAAAACTAGAGGGTGGCTTTCTCTCAGAGGTGCTTGCAGTGATTACCGAGGAACACTGAGAAGTGGGGGCCTTTTAGGGTAGGGCTGATGGGAAGCCATTGCTGTTTGCTCCACCCTGAGACTCTGCCCCATCCAAGCTGAGCACAGAGGCTTTTGCATACAAATGGCTCCAAAGAACTAATTTCAGGATGTAATAATTACAAGAGTTTTGTCAAAAGGTTGATAGGACTTGGAGGGCTCAACAAGGATGGGACACATATGTAGTTTACCTGTTGGAAACGGCCAAATGGCACTTCCCCCAAACCTGAATAGGATAATTGTTAACTACCAGACAGCTCAGGGCATTTTATTGCCTTCTGTTGGCCAAACACCTGAACAGCTGTAGGCTATTCCTCAAACTGATAATGCTGCTCTATTCTTATCCTTTGACACCTTACCATTCAAAGTGTATATTTCCACCTTGTGTTGGGACAAATTGTGTTAGAATAAAAGCACAGGTCCTTGGCCAAGGTAAGAGTTTTCAGTTCCTTTTAGCTGAAGCTCCTCTGACTACCAATGACTTTCAAAAATATCTTTTGGACTCCTTTATAATCATCTATGCGCAGCCCCTTTCTCCACAATGCTAAACCCTTTGTAAGGCTGTGAAAAGAACCCTGGCATTAAGACGCCCTAATGAGGGACACCAACATTTATGGTAAACTGAACCAGGTTATGTCAACAAATGGACAGTCTTTGAATTCTAAATTTACCTAACAAACTGAAGCTGAGACGGTGATATCCAGAACATCCAAAAGAAGGCCCAAAGCCCAACAGCAGCTTGCATTGCCTCACAGCTGGGCCTAACCTGGGCATCTCCAAAATCCAAACAAAGAAGAAGAAACTGCAGATCTCCCCATAGTTCATGCTGAGTGGCCTCAGGCAGAGGCTAAATTCATACCTCCTTGGAGATACAAAAGCCATTGTACCCAGGGATCAGAGTAGGATTATCCAGATTACAACTCCTCAGATCCATAAGGGACACACTCAAGGGGAAGAATCAGTGAGCATGAAAGCCCCACTGAAGCAAGTCTTGCCTCATAAGGGTGTTTCCAGCACAGAAGTTCTCCCATCATAGACACAGCTGATCCTCACAGCCAACTGGCCTAGAGGTCATTTCCTCCCAGTGATACCAACAAACATCAAAGCTTAACTACAACAACACTGCATACAGTCCACAAAAGAATGCACCAAGCGTATCCAGCTGAGGTAATTGGGGAGGCAAAGCCAATAGGCCCTATAGGACACCTACTACAGAGAGTGACTCTATCAACACAGGGAAGCAGCCAACATGTGGAAAAAAAGAGATAACAAATGAAATAAATGGAGGAAAGCAAACTACTGGATAGAGAGTTCAAAACGATTATAAGGTTTTTCAAGCATTTTCTAGAAAAGGCCAATAAATTTAGTGAAGCCCTTGAGGATATGAAAAAGGAACAATTAGAAATTAAGCATATCCTGACTGAAATAAAGGATAATATATAGAAATCCAACAGTAGACTAAAGGATCACAAGAATCAAGTCAAGATTTGAAATACAAAGAAGTAAAAAACACCCAACTGAAAAAGCAAAAAGCAAAAAAGAATCCAAAAATATGAAGATAGTATAAGAAGCCTCTGAGACAACTTCAAAGGTACCAACATCAGAATTATGGGGGTGCCAGAAGAAGAGAGAGAGCAAGATACTGAAAACATATTTGAAGAAATAATGACTGAAAACTTCCCACACCCAGTGAAAGAAATAGACTTACAAGTTCAGGAAGTGCACAGAACCCCAAACAAAAGGAATACAAAGGGGACCACACCAAGACACATCATAATTAAAAATACAAAGAGCAAAAGACAAAGAGAGAATATTAAAAGCAGCAAGAGGAAAACAGTTACCTACAAGGGAGCACCCATACGATTATCAGAGGATTTCTCAACAGAAACTACGCACCAGACAGAAGTGGCAAGAAATATTCAATGTGATGAATAGCAAGAATCTACAATCAGCTGAAACCGGTTTGGCTCAGTGGATAGAGTGTCAGCCTGTGGACTGAAAGGTCCCAGGTTCAATTCTGGTAAAGGGCATGTATCCTGGTTGTGGTCACATCCCCAGTAGGGGATGTGCAGGAGGCAGCTGATCGATGTCTCTGTCTCATCGATGTTTCTAACTCTCTATCCTTCTCCTTTCCTCTCTGTTAAAAAAAAATCAATAAAATATATTTTTAAAAAATCTTTAATCAAGATTATTCTACCCAGCAAAGCTATCATTCAGAATTGAAGGGGAGGTAAAGAGCTTCACAGATAAGAAAAAGCTAAAGGAGTTCATCACTGCCAAACCAGTATTATATGAAATGCTAAAAAGTATTATTTAAAAAGAGAAAGAAGAAGAAAACGATCAAGATAAATATTATGAACAACAAATACATATCTATCAACAAATGAATCTAAAAATCAAGTGAATAAAAAATCTGATGAACAGAAGAAACTGGTGAATATAATAGAATCAGGGGCATAGAAAGGGAGTGGGTTGACAATTCTCAGGGGGAAAAGGATAAGGGGGTGCAGAAAGAGACTGGACAAAAATTGTACACCTATGAATGAGGACAGTAGGGGGTAAGGCCAGGAGTTGTGGAGGGGAACTGGGTGAGGGAGCTATGGGGGGAAAAAAGAGGAACAATTGTAATAATCCGAACAATAACCAGTTTGGCTCAGTGGATGGAGCGTCGGCCTGCAGACTGAAGAGATCTGAGTTCGATTCCAGTCAGGGGCATATACAGTGGTACCTCAAGATACGAGTTTAATTCATTCCGTAACCTTGAGGCATGGGAAACTATGAGATGCTCAAGTCGCGGTAAACTGGTGGGTCGTGTGCAGCCGGCCAATCCACGCGATTACCCTTATCTCAAATGTTGCTCGTATTTCAAAGCAAAAAATGCTCACTCAACGGCTCATATCTCAAAAATCTCGTATGTTAGGGCACTCGTATCTCAAGGTACCACTGTACCTTGGTTGCGGGCACATCTCCAATGGAGGTCATGCAGGAGGTAGCTAATCGATGTCTTTTTTTTATTGATGTTTCTGACTCTCTATCCCTCTTCCTTTCTGTCTTTAAAAAAATCAATAAAAATATTTTAAAAAATGATTTATTAAAAAATAAAACATTATTTTTTAAAACAAAAACAAAAAATAAAATGTATCATGTAATTTGAAATACTTTGTAAATCCCTTTATATGACAGTCCCAGGAATGGCTCTGCCTTGTGGGTTGAGAAAGAGAAACTGAGAATACAAGCTTCCTGACAGCAGTGGCCTTATGTGGTTTGTTTAACACTGTACTCCAAAGACCAGAAACTGCATGGCTTAACAATCTTCAGAGTACACTGGAGAGAAAAAAAAAATGGTGGCAGAATAGACAGACATGTCCAGAGCCTTGTCACTGAACAGATAAAGAGAACAGCTGAGGGTCATACTGGGAGTGTTTCTTGGTGAGTTAAGGGAGAGTTATTCTCCAGGAGGGGGACTGCTGGATGGGGCTCTCCTGACCAGGCAGCCCCACTGCCATCGGATTTTTTCTCCTGGAGCCACCAGCAGGAACACAGAGAATATGCCCTTTTGAAGGGGAAAGTGGATGTTTATGGCAGCCTGAAAATCTACAGCTGCAGCACCCACTGAACAGCTGTGGGGCCCAGAACACCGCTCCCCATCAGTGTAAACACTCAGATTCAGAAGAGCTCTACACACCACACAGCAAGGAGAGAGAACTACATAACTGGGCACCCGGAGAAGAAAGACTATGGGCAGACAGAGAAACAACCCGCATATGAAAGAAAAGAAGGCATCACCAGAAAAGGAAGTAAATGAAATAGATGAAAGCAACCTGCCAAAAAAAGAAGTCAGAGAAATGGTCATAAGGTGGCTGAAAAGAATGAAAGAAAAATTCAACAACATGAGTAATAACCAAGAGGAAATGAAGAAGAATCAATAAGAAATGAAAAATGACATTACTTACTACTGTAAAGAACTCAATAGAAAGCATCAAAAGTAGACTAGAAGAAGCAGAGTACCACATCAGTGAGCTAGAAGGTAGGAAAAATAACCAAGTACAGCATCTTCTAGAAAAAAAAATTAAAAAGGAAGAGGAGAGCCTAAGGGAACTTTGGGATAACATGAAACAAAACAATATCCACATAATAGAGATTCCAGAAAGAGTGGAAACAGAGCAAGGATTAGAAAACCTGGTTGAAGATATAATGACAGAAAACTTCCCTGATAAAGGGAAGAAGAACGCACATAAATCCAAGAAGCTCACAGAGTTCCCAAGCAAAACAAACCTAAAAGAACGACACCAAGGCACATTATAATTAATTTGTCAAACACCAATGACAAAGTAAGAATCTTAAAAGTGGCCAGAGAGACATAAAATTACCTACAAAGGAACCCCCATCAGAGTAACAACTGATTTCTCAACAGAAACTCTTCAGGCCAGAATGGAATGGAATGAAATATACAAAGTCATGCATAGGAAGGTTCTGAATCCAAAAACACTCTACCCAGCAAGGCTTTCAATCAAAATCGAAGGTGAAATCAGGAGCTTCACAGACAAAAGAGGACTAAGGGAATTTATTACAACAAAAACAATAATTTTTTTAATACAACTTAATAAAAAAAAAAAAAAAAAAAGAAAGAAAGAAAAGAAATAGGAAGCAAAGAGGTAAAGAATAAAAATGGCGACAAAAAAGTACCTATCAATAATAACTTTAAATGTAAATGGATTAAATGGATTAAATGTTCCAATTAAAAGACAGGGTAATGGATTAGATAAGAAAACATGACCCAAATATCTGCTGTCTACAAGAAACCCACCTCAGGAAAAAACACACACATACACACACACACACACACACACACACACACACACACACACAGACTGAGGGTAAAGGGATGGAAAAAGGTTTTTAGGCAAATGGAAATGAATAAAAAAGCTAGGGTTGCAATACTTATATCTGACAAATTAGATCTCAATGTGAAGGACATAATAAGAATTAAGAAAGGCCACTTCATAATACTAAAGGGAGCAATAACAAGAAGAAATAACTCTGGTAAACATATACACACTCAATACAGGAACACCTAAATACATTTAAAAAAAACCTCCTGAATGATATAACGGGAGAGATTGACAGCAATACAATCATAGTAGGAGACTTTAATACCCCATTATCACCCCTGGACAAATCCTCTAAACAAAAAATCAGTAAAGAAACATCAATCCTGAGAATCCAAGATGGCGGCATAGGTAAACACCTACACTGCTGCCTCGCACAACAATTTCAAAACTACAACTAAAAGACAGAACGGACATCATCCAGAACCACAGGAAAGCTGGCTGAGTGGAAGTTCTACAACTAGAAGGAAAGAGAGGGGCTCACAGAGACTCAGAGGAGCTGCAAAAAGCTGAGGTAGGGAGACGCTCGCGCTGAGAGAGCGGTTGCCGGAGTACCGGGCTGGCTTTCTCTGGCGGGAGGGAAACGGAGACTCCCAACGGCATTGAACCCCTTATCCTATGACACTAAACCCCAGATCCAGCCGAAACTCACACGGGGGGAGTTTGGACTGTGAAAAGGGAGAGGTGCTCGGAAATTTAGGGGAGTCGCAGAAGATCAGGTCCGGTCTCGCACGTGCACGGTGCTGCGCGAAGGACAGACTGCAGATTGTGCTGCTGGCTTTCGTGACTGGGCGGGAGACAGACCCTCCCAACTGTGCCACTTCTGAGTCCACTGGGCCCCTGTTTCAGGCAAAACCCTGGGGACCTAGACTCGTGTGGTCCTGGTGCGCAGGGCGAGCTGGAAAGGCAGCGGTTAGAGGCACCACGGGTGCGCGCATAAAGACCACTCCAGCCATTACCCAGTCACGTGAGACTCAGGGGCCGTGAAGGGTGGGGCCAACTGGAAGGCAAGGCAGTTCCTTAAGCCCTGAGACTCCACCCCTCCCAAGCTCAACAGAGGCTTCTGCGGCTTTGCGTCTGCTATCATAAGGCTGAATCCAACACAGAAGTTTCCCCGGCATAGGGAAAATGCCGAGACAAGGGAAGGGATCACAAACAAAAGAAATGGAGGAAAAAAAACGACTGGATATAGAGTTCAAAACCACACTTATAAGGTTTTTCAAGAATATGCTAGAAAAGATGGATAAATTTAGTGAGACCCAAGAGGAGATGAAAAAGGACCAAATAGAAATTAAACATACACTGACTGAAATAAAAAATATTATACAGAGTCCTAACAGCAGACCATAGAAAGGCAAGAATCAAGTAAAAAATTTGAAATATAAAGAAGCAGACAACATTCAACTGGAAAAGCAAGAAGAGAAAAGAATCCAAAAATGTGAACATAATGTAAGGAGACTCTGGGACAGCTTTAAGCGTACCAACATCAGAATTGTGTGTGTGTGTGGGGGGGGTGCCAGAAGAAAAGAGAGAGCAAGACACTGAAAACCTATTTAAAGAAATAATGACTGAAAACTTCCCACATCTGGTAAAAGAAATAGACTTACAAGTCCAGGAAGCACACAGAACCCCATATAAAAGGAATCCAAAGAGGACCACACCAAGACACATCATAATTAAAATACCAAGAGCAAAAGAGAAAGAGAGAATATTAAAAGCAGCAAGAGAAAAACAGTTTATTACCTACAAGGGAGCACCCATATGACTGTCAGCTGATTTCTCAACAGAAACGATGCAGGCCAGATGGGAATGGCAAGAAATATTCAACGTGATGAATAGCAAGAACCTACAACCAAGAATAATCTATCCAGCAAAGCTAACATTCAGAATTGAAGGGCAGATAAAGAGCTTCACAGATAAGAAAAAGCTAAAGGAGTTCATCAACTCCAAACCAGAATTATATGAAATGCTGAAAGGTACTCTTTTAGAAGAGGAAGAAGAAAAAGGTAAAAGCCAAAAAATTATGAACAACAAATACATATCTATCAACAAGTGAATCTAAAAATTAAGTGAATTAAAAATTTGATCAACAGAATAAACTGGTGAATATAATAGAATCAGGAGCACAGAAAGGGAGTGGACTGATAATTTTCAGTGGGGAAGGGGAGAGGGGTGTACAGGGAGAAACTGGACAAAAATCATACACCTGTGGATGAGATCAATGGGAGGGAGCTAAGGGCAGATGGAGGGGTGGGAGCTGGGTGGAGGGATGCTATAGAGGGGAAAAAAGAGAAACAAATGTAATAATCTGAATAATAAAGATTTAATTTAAAAAAGAAAGAAACATCAATCCTAAATGACTCACTAGAACAGACCAATTGACATCTTCATAACATTTCACCCAAAGCCACAGAATATACATTCTTCTGAAGTGCACATGGGTCATTTTCAAAGATAGATCCAATATTGGGTCATTGGCAAAGTCTCTTCAAATTCAAGAACATGGAAATCATATCAAGCATTTTCTCAGATCACAGTGGCATAAAACTGGAAATCAATTACAAAAAAAACAATCCAAAAAATCAAACACATGGAGACTAAACAGCATCCTATTAAACAAGGACTGGGTAACCAAAGAGATCCAGGAAGAAATAAAAAACATCATAGCAACAAATGACAATGAAAACACAACAATACAAAATTTATGGGACATAGTGAAAGCAGTCTTGAGAGGGAAGTTCATAGCTCTACAAGACTACTGCAAAAAAAATAAAACCCAAGAAACAATGGTAATAAACTACAAAACTCTACAACTCAAAGAGCTAGAAAGAGAGCAACAAGAAAAGCCCAGTGTAAGCAGAAGGAAGGAAATAGTAAAGATCAGAGCAGAGATAAATGGCATAGATACCAAAGAAACATTTCAAAAGATCAATAAAACCAAGAGCTGGTTCTTTGAAAGGATAAACAAGATTGATGGACCTCTGGCCAGGCTCACCAAGAAGCAAAGAGAGAAGACCCAAATAAAAATAATCAGAAATGAAAGAGGTGAAATAATAACAGACCCCTGCCCCCCGAAATAAGTAGGATTGTTAAGAAATATTATGAACAACTCTATTCCAATAAACTGGACAACTGGCAGAAAATGGATTTACTCCTAGAAAAATATAATCTTCTAAAACTCCATCAGGAAGAATCTAAACATCTCAATAGGCCAATAACTATGGAAGAAATTGAAGCTGTCATCAAAAATATTCCAGCAAACAAAATCCCAAGGACAGATGGCTTCACAGGAGAGTTTTACCAAACATTCAAGGAGGAATTATAACCTATCCTCCTCAGAGTATTGCAAAAAATTTAAGAAGAAACACTTCCAAACACGTTCTATGAAGCCAGGATCACCCTAATACCAAAAACAGACAAAGATAACACAATAAAAGAGAATTACAGGCCAATATCCCCAATGAACATAGACGCCAAAAACCTCAACAAAATTCAAGCAAATCAGACCCAGCAGTACATCAGAAAGATCATACACCATACCATGTAGGATTTATCCCATGAATGCAAGGATAGTACAATATATGCAAATCAATAAACATGATACATCACATAAACAAATTGAGATATAAAAATCACATAGTCACATCAATTGATGCAGAAAAAGCATTTGACAAAATCCAACACCCTTTCTTGATAAAAACTCTCAGCAAGGTGGGTTCAGATCTCAATATCATAAAAGCCATATATGATAAACCCACAGCTAACATCATACTCAATGATCAAATATTAAAACCATTTCCCCTAAGAACAGGAACAAGACAGGGATGTCCACTCTCACCACTCCTGTTCCACATAGTACTGGGAGTACTAGCCATTGCAATTAGACAACAAGAAGAAATAAATGCATCCAAGTTGTAAAGAAATAACGCTGCCCTTATTTGCAGACAACATGATACTGTACATAAAAAACCTGAAGAACTCCATTCAAAAACTAATTAACTTAATAAATAAATTTGGCAATGTAGCAGGATACAAAATTAATGCCAAGAAATTTATGGTATTTCTATATAACAACAGTGAACTTACAAAAAGAGAGACTAAAAATGCAATCCCATTCACCATCGCACCAAAAAAATTAAGATACCTAGGAATAAACTTAACTAAGAAGGTAAAAGACCTATACGCAGAAAACTACAGGACACTGAAAAAAGAGATAGAGGAAGAGGTAAACAAGTGGAAGAGTATACCATGCTCATGGATTGGGAGAATCAACATCATTAAAATGTCCATACTACCCAAAGCAATCTATAGATTCAATACACTTCCCATTAAAATACCAATGACTTATTTCACTTACGTAAAGATTCATCAGGAACAAAAAAAGACCCCAAATAGCCACAGCAATCCTGAGAAAGAAGAAGAAAGTAGGTGGGATCTCAATACCAGATTTCAAGCTGTATTACAAAGCAACTGTTCTCAAAACAGCCTCGTACTGGCACAAGAACAGACATATAGACCAATGTAATAGAACAGAGAATCCAGATATCGACACAAAACAGTATGCTCAATTAATATTTGACAAAGGACACTTGAACATACAATGAAGTCAAGACAGTCTCTTCAATAAATGGTGTTGTGAAAATTGGACAGATGCATGCAAAAAAATGAAACTAGACCACCAACTTACACCATACACAAAAATAAACTCAAAATGGATACAGGATTTAAACATAAGACAGGAAATAAGAAAAATACTAGAGGAATCCATAGACAGCACAATCTCAGACATAGGCAAGGAACTTCTTCACTGATACTGCTCCAAGGGCAATGGAAGCTAGGGAGAAAATAAACAAATGGGACTACCTCAAAATAAAAAGCTTTTGCACAGCAAAATAACCATCAATGAAACAGCAGGAAAGCCCATTGTATGGGAGAACATATTTGCAAATGGTATCATTGATAAAGGTTTAATCTCTAACATCTACAGCCAACTTCTAAAACTTAATAAAAGGAAGATAAATGATCCAATAAAAAAAAGGGCAACGGACCTAAATAGAATCTTTTTGAAAGATGACAGAAGGAAGGCCAAGACACACATGAAAACATGCTCAAAGTCACTAATTATCTGAGAGCTGCAAATCAAAACGACAATGCGATACCATCTCACACCTGTCAGAATGGCAATCATCAACAAATGATAAATGTTGACAAGGATGTGGAGAAAAAGGAACCCTTGTGCACTGCTGGTGAGAATGCAGATTGGTGCAGCCAAAAAACTAAAAATGGAACTGCCATTTGACCCAGCAATCCCACTCTTAGGAATATATCCTAAGAAACTAGACACACCAGTCAGAAAGGATTTATGCCCCCCTATGTTCATAGCAGCATAATTTACAATAGCTACAATTTGGACAGCCTATGTGCCTGTCAGCAGATGAATGGATCAGAAAATTATGGTACATCTACACAATGGAATACTATGCTGCCACAAAAAAGAAATTCTTATCATTTGTAGCAACCTGGATGGAACTGGAGAGCATTATGTTAAGTGAAATAAGCCAGTCAATGAAAAAAACATACCACATGATGTCACTCATTTATGGATAATAAAGAACACTATAAATTGAGGAACAAAACGGTAAGATACAGAGGCAGTAAAGCATCAAACAGACTGTCAAATTTCAGCGGGGATTTTAGGGAGAGGTGGGTTACATAAGAGATCAACCAAAGGACTTGTATGCATGCATAAACAATGAACACAAGACACTGGGAGGATAGGGTATGTATGGGAGGTGAGGGGGGGCAATGGGAAGATATGTATACATGTAATACATTAATAAAAAATTTAAAATATCTTTATAATTCCTTTGGCATAGTGGTTACTTAAAAATATGTTGTCTCCTTTCCAAGTACTTGAAGATTTCTTAAGATACCTTTTTTTTTCTTTTTATTATATTTTAAATTATGTGTGTTTTATGTTTTTTGTTGTTGTTCTTGTTGTTTTTTCAGGGTATCTACTTTTAAATTAATTTCATTTTGGTCTGAAAACATACTTTATAATGACAGTTTTGCCACTTTGAGATATTTATGTTTGAATACATTATCTATTTTTAAAAACATTCTAATTGTACTTAAAAATAAGTATTTTGATTTTGTTGGGTTTAGACTCCCAAAATGTTTTGTAGATTATATTAGCTGTCTGAGTTCTTTGCTAGAGTAATTTCCATTACCCCAAATCTTTTACTCTTGAGATACATTAAGGATATTAACAAAGATTGAGGTTTACAATCTTGTGAATCATCTATTCTGAGTCACCCTAGATGCCACATATTTTATTTCATTACTATTGACTTTTACCTTGTTCTCTGGTGTTTTCTACAAAGTTGTTTAAAAAAATGCATCAATGATAGCCCATAGTAAAAGGTAAGCTATTCCCCACCCTGTCCCACCCCTAATTCAATTATCAGTGAGTCTCCATAATTGAAGACTGGAAAGCTAACCAATTCAAATTAAAGTATGATGGCAAGCCTCTCCTCTAATACTTCCCTAAAGGGGACTATGTATAGCTTTTTTAGAAATCAGAGTGCCAATTAAAAAGTTCCATCTCTTTTAAATAATTTCCTTAGAGATATCCCATGGTCAGATTTCAGGACTCTGTGATTTTAGAATGTTTTCTGTTTTGCTTTTATTCTTGTTTTTGGTGTGAAGTGGGTCAATCTAATCTCTAATACCTCTAATTCCATCTATAAATGGTCATTTTTGAAATATGTATCTTTGACATTAAATATTTCAAAAGTTCATTTATTTGCAAAGAGAGAGAGGGAGAGAGAGAGAGAGAGAAAGAGACAGGGAGAGAATGAAAATAAATGTACAGCCTTAGAATAGGAATGGCCAGCTGGAATTTTAGAATTTCATACAGTGCAAGTCTAGTAGATATAAAGTCACTTAGGTTTTACTTATCTAAAATAACTTTATTTGCATCCATTTGTGAAATATATTTTCACTGGACAAAGAAAACTAAGATCATACATTTTATAGAGTGCCAACTAGTTAGCATGATTTGTGCATGAATGATCTCTTCCTTACCCTTGCTGGTAACCATCAAGAGTAGGATCTCACATATTATCCAGGATAGCCACACAATTTATCATGTGATTTCCCTTATTTCATTGACTTCAAAAATACCCACATTTTCTTCTACATGTTGGCATAACTTCTATATGACATAGATTACATATATTACTTGCATGGTTCTTAATAATGCATATTCAACTTGAATAATTAAGCTCAATTTCCATAGGGGCCTTCAAGTTATTGGAAACATTTTTTGAGCCTCACATATGGGTCACTCATGAGATGGTCCTCTGTGCTCTCCCCAGGATTTATATCCTCTTAGTGGCATTGCACAGATCAGTATTGATACATTTATTGACTCTCTGTATGCACGAGGACTTTTTCAATTACATATAATGTCTCCTTAAGCCCTGCAGCCTCCTCTCCCCAACACACACACACACACACACACACACACACACACACACACACACGACATAGGGAAGCTTTGACTTAATTCCTTTTATAGATGTTGAAACTGAGATGCAGGAGTGAAGTATTTTTCAAAAATCTCTAAGTTTAAGAGAGCCGGACATTTGGAGCCTACTTTATCTGACTTCAAAAACAGGGTTCATAAGCATGACACACTATCCATAGGCACAGATCAGTTACCAATTGTGTTCTGTTGATTGAATGAATGGCGCCATCAAATAATCAAGCAAACAATGAGACTCTCCCAGAAAGAGTGACTTCAGGAGTCTCTTCAGTCATCTCAGTGACTCCTGAACAAAGAACTCTCTCTTTACCAGCTTGCTTGTATGAAAATTTCACAGTAGGAGGCAATATGCAAATAGGATTCTCCCCTAAAAATAGACTGCACAAATTATTCCAAGGGGGCCATCTCACACTGTTATTTCTAATTTTTAAAAGCCCTTACTCTGTTACTAATTGCCTGTCCTTATCACCTGGCATGTCTTGCTCCTTCTCCCTTGTCAATCAATCCTGAAATACTTGCTACCTCTTTCCCTATAGCTACCTGGTTATCAATAAACCTGTTAATATATGCTCTGGGCTGTTAATCACAAACTGGTCAAGTGGATTTCCTATTTACCATACCAAATAGTGCATGATAAATGCTCACATTTTGATATTTTTTAATATTTTTGTGGATATGTTTTAATTTTAAATAACAGTTCAAGCCAGCAGACTTGCTGGCTAAAGTAAAAAGTTCAACAATTCTCACCAGAGCTCTACCCCATATTGAATCAAATATTCAATATTTATTTTCACTTTAGATTCTGCCCCTTCTGATAGACACGTTCATCTGTGTAGATTATGTCCCAATTATCGTAGGACATAAGCACAGATGACCAAGGGTGCCTAAACCGAACAGATCTTATGGCCACCGAAGGTACTTATGAGTTCGGCAGAGCATAAATTAACATCAGAAGACAAACAGAATGCACGAATCACACACGGTTTATTTACCAGAGTCCTGATGAGTTCCAGACCTCGGTAGGCCACCCGGAGATCCACGCTGACACACACACACTCAGGATGGCAACAAGATGCAGCTGCGGCTCAGCATCGTTCGAGGCCTCATTTACCTGTTCGTGGTTCAGACTTTGGTCCATGGCAGAGCTTAGGCAAGAATGGATGGGGGAGCGGACAGCGACCGTCTGTGGAGGAGCAGAGCAAGCATCTCTGATCTGTTTTGGGGTTTGCTCCTTTTATGTGCTCAAGTGGGCATCTTCAGTGCGTCCTATCAGCGGGTCCCAGGAATCCTGCTATCTGGTCTTACATATGGGGTACAGATCACTTTATCTGTTTCTTACATGCATGGGTATTAACTTGTTACATTTCATATTTTCACACTTTAATTCCACACTTTAATATTTTATTATATTATTATTACTATAACAACACTTCAATGCTTATTATATTTTATCTTATTAATATTATTATAACAGGTTATTTGTTATTCATTCTTCAAGCCCAAGCAGTTCCGTTTCTCTGATAGGCTAGATTTCTGAGTGCTATCTCCTGGATCAGCCACATTCAGGGGTATCCTGGGAAAAAAGTCCCTGGGTTTCCTTCATAGCCTTCTCTGTAATTTTTCATTCATTTTAGAAATGTTTACTAAGTACCTAATTTGTGATTTTTTTTTTAGTTATGGGGAATTCTTGAACAAAACAAGACATTCCTCCCATAATGGAATATCTGTTCAAGTAACAGGAGGGTACTTGGTAATAACGATGATAAAAATATACATTCTGTATTAGATGGTGCTGTATGACATGAAAAAAATAATGCCAGAAATGGGGATAGGATTGTATGGGTTGGGGACAGACTATAATTTTAAATAGGATGGCAGTGGAAGAAATTACTAGAAAGGAAACATTTTACCAAATTGCTCTTAGAGATGAGACAGTGGACCATGAGGCTCTCTAAAGGAAAATTATCATTCCAGGCAGGGAGAATGACAACTTTGTTCTTCTCAGACTGTTAAGTTGATTCCTATGTTTCCTACCTTAAGTTTAAATAAATTGGCTTTGACATATAAGATAGAATATATTAAAATATTTTATAATATACAATATGATGAGACATGGCTGTTACTTGACTAACAATAAACATAAATATGGGCATTATATCTACTGCACTTTTTAAAATATGACATCCCATCAAGTATTCTCCTCGTATTTAAATCAATGTGTCTCCACCCATGCACTAGAGAGCACTGTAGGGAGTGGGCATGGGGCCTGTGCATTTGTAGTATGCTTAGCAGCACTCCTGATCTCTACCTACAAGATGCCAAGAGCACCACATAAACATTTATGACAACAAAAATATCTCCAGATATTGTCAAGTGATCTCTGGGAGCAAAATCATCCCTCATTAAGAATTGCTGATTGAAAAGAGCCATGCTCAGCAGCCTTACAATTTCTGTAGTTGCATATACCCCAATAAGGGACAAACTTCTCCCCTAGAATAATGTTTAATGAGGCACAGTGAGCACTTTGTTTAGAGTGGCTTAAAAAGTCATTAAATAAAGCTTCTCCCAAATTAATGCTGCTGCTTGGACACCATCCCCTTGTCACTAAGAGGGGTTTACATGCAGACAATGCAATATTATAAAAGATTTGGGATAGGTGAGGTAGGGTGGGGGTTTTACCTTCATGGTTTAAAGTACAAAAAGGGCTAATGTGAACCCAGAAAATTCTAAAGGAGTTTGATAAACACAATGCAATGAGAGGAGAAAATCTGGAAATGGATTCTCTTAAAACTAGCCATGCTGCATACCCAACGTTTATCTTCTCTATCTTTTCCAATAGCTTTATCTTCTTCCACTGGCACTTCCTTGAGTCATTTAAAAAGTCTTCTTCCTATCACAATATCATCCAGAACTCAGGCTGCATCATAAATTTGGTACATATTGACTTCATTATATCCTACAGCATTTCTTAGACTCTCAAGTGTTTTCAACTGCAAGCTGGCCTCAGCCAGCCCCTGAACCAATATTCTCTAAGTGTTCCTTCCTAACTAGAGTTGTCAACCATTCTAGTGCTAGAGAACAGGTTGTTTAAAGTACCAAACAACAGGCAAATGAGACACTAAGTAGCCACTCTGCAACCCCACCTTCCAGTCCAACTTCCACTTCCGCACCTTTGGGAACTGTCCTAGTCCAGTTGACCCTTGAACAATGAGGGGGTTAGTGGCGCTCACAGCACAGTCAAAAATCTGTGTATAAATTAAGTTGGCTCTGCTTACCTGGATTCCCAAGAGCTGACTGAAAATATAGATCCAAATATTTGTGATTTCATATTAAATTTATACTCAGTGGAGAAAATAGTAAAGATAATAAAGGAAGAAAATGAAAAAAAAAGTAAGAGTATGGGAGAGGGAGGAGTGAGAGAGAGAGAGAGAGAAGAGAGAAAAACTCTGAGAAATTGAAACCTCAAAGGAGAAATGGTCTAAATGGAACACAAGGTAAACCCATGGCCTCTGTGAATAACGTCATGTATCTTCATTGGTGTTTCCAGGTAACAGCATCCCATGGGCACTGTATAAACTACTTGTTCTTGAAAGTCCTGTCTCTGCTTCTACAATGCAGAATTTTTTTTTAGTTTTAGTCCCATAAGCTGGTAATTGCTTTTGTTGCCTGTGCTTTTCATGTCAAAACCAAACCATTGTTACCAAGACCAATGTTAAGGAGCTTTTCCCTGGTTTTCTTCTAGGAGTTTTGTAGTTTGTGGTCTTATGCTTATGCTTTTAATCCACTTTGAGTTCATTTTTGTAAATGTTGTAAGAGAGTGGCTCAATTTTAGATTTTGCATGTGGTTATCCAGTTTTTCCATCCACATTTATTGAAGAGACTATTCTTGTCCCCATTGAGACTTGCCTCCCTTGTCAAATATTAATTGACCATATGCATAGAGGATTGTTTCTGGGCTTCCTATTCTATTCCATTGGTCTATGTGTCGACTTTTATATGCAGTCATTATTTAAAACATGATTCATATCAATATTTAGTAATATATAATTATATCAGATATGTTATCAAGTCAAAAGCAAGGCTCAAAGTGACTGTGAGTATATCTATGTCTGTGTTTGTATGTGTGTATGTATACTTAGAAAGAATACAAATTATAGATTAAACCAGTATGAGTTGGGAAAGTGGGCAGGCAAAAAAGTATAAAGACCCTTGTGTGCCAGCCAAAGGATATTGGATTTAATCTTACAGGTATACTATTGAGGAAGAGATTTGAATAGTAGTGGGAAGGAAATGATATTATTGCTGTCCTTTTTGAATTCAATTATTTTCATATAATACTTGTCCAAACAATAAAGAAATTAAATTCAAAAGTCCTATGTTATCACACTGGTTTTTAAAAGTCTTTACTATTTTTACCAACTCTTATGTTCTAAGAATTAATGGCTGTGTATTAAGTCATTACATTGAGAATAGTACTCTTGCCCTGACTGGTGTGGCTCAGTTGGTTGGATCATTGTCTGGTACACCAAAAGGTAGCAGTTTCATGTCCTGGTCAGGGTACATAACCAGGTTTTGGGTTTGATTCCTGATTGGGGTGCATCAGAAGACAACTGATTGATGTTTCTTTATTTTTTTCTCTCTCTAATCAATAAAAATAATTAAAACAAATAGAAAAACGGTTAAGATAATAGTACCTTTGATGTGGGCATATTATTCCCACTGTTGATTGCTATTGGTCATACACACCAAATAACAATTGACTAAAAGGAGCAACAATCTGCTTACAATTAATTAAAAGCAATAATCTGCTTATAATTGACTAAAAGGAGTACACACAGCATACATTAATATAACCTTAAATTTTAATCTTCTGTATTAGGTTTACTTTTAGTCAGGAAGGTCATAAAGCTCTCTAGCTAATCATTTTATTTTAAAGTTAGGCAGAATGAAACATTCTTATTATCTCTTTAAGCACCATTAAATAATGATCTCTTTTATAAAATGCCTCAAATAGTCACAGTGTGTTAACATTCTTTGCTAAACTGATCTATACCACTCATTATGTTTCCTCATAAGAATTTGTTGTTATCTTTTTAAGTACTTTGGTCATGCTTTGTACAGCATTTTCTTATTCATTCAAATCTTTCATAAAAATCAATTATCAGAATTGCAAAGCTAGGTTCACTGTTCTTTAAGACTCAAATTCAATTCTGTTGATGCTACAAATGTCAAGATGATTTCAAATTATTTTGTATGAGGGATGTATTATATAATCCCAACTCTGTAATGGGATCAATCAATATAGTTTATCCAATAAACATCTATTGAAAGTCTACTGTGTGTCCAACAATATAAAGTTCCGTCAAACAGTATAACAGACAATGAAATAAAGAGTCATATATAGTATGAGAAGAGCTTCAATATAGCAATGAAAGGGCAAAACATTTCATGTTGTCATAGTCCAGAGAGAGGGAGTGATAGAAGATATTCTTAGCAAAAAAATTACCACTTTGGCTAATTCTTAAAATATTTTTTTAAATGTTATCTATCAAGATCAGAAAAAAAAGACACTCTAAACACAGTGCATGTAGAATATAAAAATTTAAGTAACCACAAATAAAATCAATATGTACAGGACTAAATAAGTGCTGGAATATATGGCTTAAAAGGAAACGGGAGAATAGATGAAATCAGTACAAATAGGAATGTGCAACAGATCATAAAATTATTTCTGTATGAGCCCCCATAGGATAAATTGATTATTTCTAACTGAGGTGACATATATATACACAAACATATATATGCACACACACAGTCATATACACGATTAGACATATATGTATGTCATTAAGCACAGAAAGGCTAAATAAATAATCCATGGGTGGGGGACTTTTTAACTGTTTTGCTGAGGTATGATTGTCATACAGAAATCTGTATATATTTAATATATACAACTTGATGAGCTTGGAAATTATATACATCTGTAAAATTATCCTCACAATCTATGTTATAAACATCTCAAACATCTCTAAGAGTATCCTCACATCTTTATTTTTTTTTCTGATAAGAACATTTAACATAAGATCCACCTGTTTAGCAAGTTTTTAAACATAAAATACAACTTTTTTAACTATAGGCATTAGCAGTACAGAGATCTCTAGGACTTATTTATCTTGTATACCAACTTTATACCTTTTGATGAATACCTGTTGTGCCCCCCAGCCCTTTTCTACTCCTAGCAACCACCAGTTCACACTCTGCCTTCATTGAGCTTGACTGTTTTATATTCCTCATATAAATGGTATTGTTGATGCAGCTATAATTGAAAATAGTGAGGAGATTCCCCAAAAAATTAAAAATAGAACTACCATGTGTTTCAAGAATTCCACTCCAGAGTACACTATTTATCCGAAGGTATTGAATTCAGGATCCTAAAGGGACATTTCCACTCCCATGTTAATTGCAGCATTAATCACAATAACCAAGATATGTAAACAACCCATATGTCAATGAATGCATAAAGAAAATGTGGAATACATTGGAATACAATGTAATATTATTCAACCTTAAAAAAAACCTGCCATTTTGTGGTGGACCATGGGGTATATTAAAGCCAGACACAGGACAAGCTTTTGTAATCATTTAAAGCTGCTAAATATCAAAGCTGAAATTTGAATGTATATCTAATTAAAAGCATGCTTTGTTGCTTGTAACATGCTTTGGTCCTAATTGCATATAGAGTGAACTGTCTTCCCACTTTATTATATACACATTTCTTTCAGATTTATCTTTCCTTAAGATCATTTTGAATGGGCTGTGTCTCTGCTACAACATCTCCAATTATTTTTTATTAACTATAGAATAAAGTATACCACAGAATAAATTCATAATCTGATATCCAGGTCCCTATAATCTGTCCAAAAAGTTCCACTGCTCATATTTTTATTTCATTGTTCACATAATCAAATTTGGTTCTAAAAGTTGTTTCCCATTCCTAGGCCTTTTTATTAATATAGTCCTTTCTACCTTGAATGTCCTAACTCTAAGGACTTCAACACACATGTTTATAAAACCCTTTTGATTGAGCTACTTTAAAATGGTCGATTCTGTATATGTGCACATATGCATTAAGGGCAGACAGATCCAAATACACTGTTTATTGATAAAAAATAAACTATGGATTTTAAAAACAAATTATCATCAATGTCCAGGGTTTTTTTAATTTCACTACCTTTCCCGTCAATTTTAGGAAACTATACTATGACTAAATGTGCACATCTTTATTTTGTTTATTTTGGTAATAATATGGAAATACTGCTCCAGAAGAACAAATCACTCCCTAACCTACTTACTGTGAGAAAGTCATTTTTTGAAGATTAAAGTATTTTAATGGTCCAAAAATATCCTATATAATAAAAGACTGATATGCAAATTAACCATCACTCCATTACACCCACAAGCCATGCCCACCAGCCAATCAGGAGTGAGCATGCAAATTAACACAACCAAGATGGCTGTGGCCATGGAGAGAGCAGGAGGGAGGCTTGGGTTTCCCCAGCAATAGAAGAAGCCAAGCTTTCTGCACACCCTGGCTGGCCCAGGCCTCCACTCCAGGCTATAAAGTTTCAATTATAGAATGTAAAGAAATCCCAACAAAAATGGCAGCAGCCACAGACCTGGAGAGAGCAGGAGGGAGGCAGGGTTGCCCCTGGTGATGGAGGAAGCCAAGCTTCTGCAGCCCTGGCCTGTCTTGGCCTCTGGTTAAGGCTACAAAATTTTAATTATAGAAGATAAATCTGAACAGAAATGGCTGCCCCCACAAAGCAAGCAGAAGGCTTGGCTCCGCTACAGGCTACAAAGTTTCAATTGTAGAAGATAAATAAATCCCAGATACCAGGGCCTGCGCTTGGGTCACCTGAGGTGGGAGGGAGTGGCCAGCCTGAAAACCACCACAGGTACCTCACCCAGGCTGCCCCACACCCCAAGGGAACCTTCACCCTGATCTGGGACACAATTCAGGGCAAACCACTTGGCCCCCACCCAGGCCTCTATCCTATATAATAAAACAGTAATATGCAAAGTGACCATCACTCCAACACACAAGATGGCTGCCCCCATGTGGTCAAAGATCCTGCCCCCATGTGGACACAAGATGGCCACCACAAGATGGCCAGCAGGGAAGGGCAGTTGCGAAGGACCAGGCCTGCAAGGGCGGGCAGTTGAGGGTGACTAGGCTGGCAGAGGAGGGAAGTTGGGGGTGACTAGGCCTGCAGAGGAGAGCAGGTAAGGGGGACCAGGCCTGCAAGGGAGGGCAGTTAGGGGCAAATGGGCAAAACATCTGATATTTCTAATGGGCTGGCAGGGGAATGGTTAGAGGGTGATCAGGCTGGCAGGCAGAAGCAGTTAGGTGCAATCAGGAAGGCAGGCAGGTGAGCAGTTGGATGCCAGCAGTCCTGGATTGTGAGGGGGATGTCTGACTGCCTGTTTAGGCCCGATTCTACTGGGATCAGACCTAAATGGCAATCAGACATCCCTCGAGGGGTTCTAGATTAGAGAGTATGCAGGCTGGGCTGGGAGACACCCTCCACCCTGTGCACAAATTTCATGCATCAGGCCTCTAGTATAATAATAACTTAGGAAACTATATATTTGTGAATCGTGGATGTGCTTTAGAAATAGACCATTGACACATTAGTAAATTAAAAGCACTTTTAAAAATGCAGTTCTTTTGTTGTATTAATTGATAAGTTGCCATAGATTGCACTGTCCATGTGAAAAGATATGAACATGGCCAAAGCCGGTTTGGCTTAGTGGATAGAGCGTCAGTCTGTGGACTGAGGGGTCCCAGGTTCGATACTGGTCAAGGGCATGTACCTTTGTTTCAGGCACATCCCCAGTAGGACGCGTGCAAGAGGCAGCTGATCGATGTCTTTCATCAATGTTTCTAACTCTATCCTCCCTTCCTCTCTGTAAAATCAATAAAATATATTAAAAAAAAGAAAGAAAAAAGAAAAGGTATTGACATGAACAATAAATTCATGAGGAATCATCATATTTATGAATGAAGAGTAGCTTTGTATGTGGGTAAGTGCAACTATACACTGAGTGGCCAGATTGTTATGATATTTGAATGCATAATATTCTGGCCACTCAGTGTATATCCTATATAATAATAGGTTAATATGCACATTTTCCCCTCAGCCAGGAGTTTGACCAGCAGGCAACCTGGCCAATGACCCATGTCCCCTCCCCCTGGCCAGGCTGGCCGGACCCAACCCATGCATGAATTCATGTACTGAGCCTTTAATACACACACACACACACATACACACACACACGCTAAGTGGCCAGATTATTATGCATTCAGAGGTCATAATAATCTGGCTACTCAGTATAGTAGGTAAAACTGGGTGCTAACCTCTGAATGTTGTGAAATGTTCTATGCTGCCTGAATCCTGTGATTTTTCCGGATGTATGTCTCTCCAATGTGACTTGGATAAATATTAATTTGCCTGAGTCCATCATGCAGTTCTCTCTCCCACTGACTAAGTCACAGTAAACCATGTGATTTTCTAGAGGGCTCCCAGGATAAATTCCTTCATAATGAAGAAGACAAATAAAAAAATGTCTATGCCCTTTCCATTCTGGTCTCTAGATTTTGGTGCCAAGAGGATGTGATATTTAGGCTGCCATCTCCAGTACTAAGGAAGCTCAGCAATATACTGATGACAGCAGAAGAAAATATGGCAAGACAGTTCTGGGACTGGGTAACTTGCTGGACACTTAAGACCTAAGCTTAAATTCATCTATATTTTTACTTACTGTTATTAGGAAACAGTTAATTCCCTTAACTTGAAGCCATTTTCAGTTGGTTGTACTGTTTCCTACAGCGAAAGTTTCCTCCTTGACAACAGAACTTGTATTTCGTATATGTGCGGTGCGTCTGATCTGACCTACTCTGCCTTCTCCAGAGGAAAAGAAAAATCAAAACACAAAAGATAGGGAGAAAAATGGCGGGTGGGGCATAATAATTGAACAAAGTAAGGGATTCCACTTGTCAATTCTTTTCATGAGCTATTGCCTGAAAATAGTGTGAGATGAAAGGTATAAATTCATTCTCTTTTCACGGGGTCTCGGTGTTTACCGAGTCATTGTAGGTAGCTAGCTTCTTGGAGTGTGATTTTAATGTTTGGTGCTTATTTTTCATACTACTTGGCCCTTATAAGTCAAGCACTTCAAAAAATAAAAAATAAAGCAATGATTTCCACAATCACTAGAGGAAAACCGGTCTGCCCTAAACTTATTGAAAAAGGCTACGCTTCTACCCAGGAAAGAACTCTGATTGATATCAATCTGATTTGACAAAACAATCCTGACCTAGCTTACCTGTAAATCTTTTCATTGTGCTCGGAGGGCAGAAGTAGGGTTATCATTATTACCAAATTCCTTGAGCACCACTATATGGTATGAACAACACTAGTGGCTAGTGCTTTACTTAGATTATCTTACATAAGTTTCACAGTCATTATAATAGGTGTGGTCATTATCCCAGTATTACAGGTGGAATTTCCAGTTAAACTGAAGAATCTAAGGTTCAGAAAGACATGCCAGCTTATTCAGGTTTGTATAATTACTAAATAGTTATCAATAAGCAACCATACTATTTATTTTCTCCAACAGGAGTAAAAGTTGAATAAAGAAAGTCCACCATTGATTGGCTTTTAGGTAACAGATTGTTTTCTGCTAATGCAACTTTGTTGCCTTTTGGTTTATAGAAATTAAGGAGATGCTAATTTATTTTATGTTATGTTGAAACTAGGGTGCTTAAGGGAGAAAATATAATCTGGTATAGTGTTATTGCTATCATTGCCATAAACTTAACACATTATGTGTTGTTACACAAAAATATGATTAATCTGTTCTTTATTATAAATATCAAATTATTGGGGCAAAGAAAAGGTAGATGTGCAAAATAGGTATTACAAAAACAAATATACATTTTTTAAATATATTTTATTGATTTTTTACATAGAAAAAGGAGAGGGATAGAAAGTCAGAAACATCGATGAGTGCGATCATGTGATGCTTCTCCTTCATTGACTGGCTTGAGAGAGACATCGATCAGCCGCCTCCTGCACGCCCTTCACTGGATATGTGCCCACAAGCAAGGTACATGCCCCCTACCGGAATCGAATCTGGGACCCTTCAGTCCGCAGACCGACGCTCTATCCACTGAGCCAAACCAGTCTCGGCCAAATATAAAAATTTATGTGTGTCTACATATATATGTAATGACTGTGTTAACACTGAAAATATATTTAAATGATTACTATAGAAATCAAAAATATTTACCACTATAAAATTTTACATGAAGTCCAACATAAAAAAGAGGTATTTGCTTTTCCTAGCTTGTATCTACAATAACCAACATATTGACCGCTGTCTGGCATATTTTTTTCCCAGTGTCTCAACAGGCACAATCAATCAAATTGACTATATAATGATCCGGAAGAGCCATTAAGAAACAACCTTAAGGTGAAATGCTTTGACCTTTATTAAACTTTAAAGATTGGCTTCCCCAAGGATCAATTCCTGACCCTCTACTTTACTTTTGGAAGCTGACACCCTGAGGCACTCTGTCAATGTAAAATGCATTGAAGTCTTTCACTTTCATGAGAGTTGTATGCAATTCCATTTTTCATTTCTTTCAGTGGAAAAAATACTTACCTCCAAATATCCTCAAAATCTACGAGAATTTATTCTACTATAGCTCCATTTGGGGGCAGGGAAGGAATAAAATAAAGGAATTTACAGATATTTTTAAGTAAAGAGCTATATGGCAGCTCTCCCATTAACTAATATATTTCCTAGGAAAATTATCATTTCAGGCTAAAATAAATTACATTAGAATTTAAGAATAGTGTTAAACCACCAACAAATGAATACCTATTTATAAGGAGGCAAAGTGGTTACAGTCCTCTTTGGAAGTATAATAAACATATGAGTCTGCTATTTAAAAGGCTCTATTCTCCATACTATGGTAAGAACCTGATTTTGGTCATTTATGATAAAAATTGAATCTGAATAGCTCCAGCTGAAATTTATTGGAAAGAACTCTGATAGATTACAGAATTCAGAGAAAATTTAGAAAACCAATTTGTGGACCCAAATATAGCAAGTCACAACCAGTCTGCTGCCAAGAAGCATTCTCTCTGTGCTGACCATCACTGGCATCACCACCTCCACCAGGCGGCTCCTGACACACTGGTAGACACCCCACACTCTCAGCACTTTTCATTGCACTCGTGGACTCTCCACTCAGCTACAGCAACAGTGAAAATCATGATCAGACTCTTGCACCTTTGTTTTCATCCTCTCTAGAGTCAGAATACAGGACAAGCATTTTCTCATCAGGTTTGCATCACGCATCAGCTCCTAAGTGACAGGGGCAGAGGAAAAGGAACATACAAGAGCCAAAATTAAAGTTAGTGGTAAAGATACATCCTATACTGATATTTCCAAAATAAGGTAAAGTAAGTGGAATAGCAGGAGTCAAAAACAGATTTTTTTTACATGATTACAGAGAAAAGATTCAATTTTAACTGTGGGGGTGATAAAAAATATATTCAGTGGTACTTCATATACACTTTTAAGTAGTTCAATTCAAACAAATCTTAAATGTTTTCAGGCAATAGAGGAGAGGATACAATTTAACCTATTCAAAGGTAAGTATAAGACTCTTACCAAAATATTATGAAGATATCAGAAAAAAATTAGAGAGAAATGTCCCTTTTGAGTATAATAACAAAAACTTATTAATAAAATATTAACAAATTTAAGTCAACAATATATAAAAAGTATATTATATAATAAACACTTTGATCTAATCAGGAACACAAGCTTAGTTATACATTCAAAAGCAATCAAAGCAATTTATGACATTAAGAGAATAAAGAAAAAATTATATACTCATTTCAACAGATGCATAAAGAGTTCAGTGATCATTTATGGTTTTCATAAAAATATTCTCAGCTAAGTTAGCTATGAGATTCTTTTTAATCTGATAAAGGCCAATCAAAAAACACCAACAGTCTGACCAGAGTGGGTCAGTGGTTAAGCAGTAACTTATGAACAAAAATGTGACCTTTTCAATTATTGGTCAGGGTCAGGGCTTGTGCCCATGTTTCTGAATCCCTCCCCAGATAGGGAACATGCAGGAGGCAACAGATTGATACTCCTCTCTTATCCATGTTTCTCTCTATATATCCCTTTCCTTTCTCTCTCTCAAAAAAAACAATAAAAATATTTTAAAAACATCAACAGCTAATACACAAACACATACACACAACACACACACACACACGTAGAATACTGAACACTTTCCCAAAGATCACAAGTTAGGGATATTAGTTATTTCTATTTAATATTGCACTAGAAGATCCTATATAATAAAAGGGTAATATACAAATAGACCAAGTGGTAGAACAACTGCACAACCAATCAAAGCATAACATGCTAATGATATGCTAAGACTGCACAACTGCTAGCTATGACATGCACTAACCACCAGGGGGCAGACAGTCAACTGGTCAACCAATTGCTTTGATTTGCACTGATCACCAGGGGGCAGATGCTTCAACCGGTAGATTAGCTTGCTGCTGGGGTCCAACCAATCAGAACTGAGCAAGATGGGCCAGACATGCCCTGGAAACCCCCCCTTGATCCCTCCCCAACCCGATCTTGCATTGGCGGGGTCCCTCAGCCTGGCCTGTGTCCTCTCGCAATCTGGGACTCCTTAGGGGATATAGGAGAGCCAGTTTTGCACCAGATGCAGGGCTCATGGCTGGCAAGCACTGCTATGGCAGCGCAAGCCTCTCCTGATTGGGACTGCTTGGGCATGAGCCCACAGCAGGCACAGTGGGTTGGGATGAGCAGGTGGAGCTACAGATATGTTAGACTGTGGGTTTCAGCCCGATCCCTGCAGGCCACCCAAAGGGATCCCACCCATGCATGAATTTGTGCACCAGGCCTCTAATCTATTCTAAAAAAAGGGTAATATGCTAATTAGACTGGACATCTTCCAGACATCCTTCTAGACAAAGCTGCAGCAGCTCTGAGGGCCAAGGGCCAGTGGCACAGGAAAGGCAGCACAGCACTGGTGGGCCCAGGCTGGTCCTACCCGCACTGCACAACCCCTCAGAGATGGGCGCTGGAAGAGGCAAGGCAACACCAGTCGTGGTCGTTCCTTCTGAAGAGGTGGTGCTAGTAGAGAAGGGGTAGCCCATGGTGCCAGAGCCTCCACGGAGTCTGGATGGGGTGCTCCTGCAGTGCCTCAACCTCCCACAGCCCTTCTCACAGCTGGCCTGGCCCCATATAACCCCCCAACACACACACACACACACAAAAACAACTGGGCAGGGGTGGGGCCAGCACCAAGAAGTGAGGACCTAGGGTGGGTAGCCCTGGCTGGCTTTGGCAGCAGCAGGTGATGGGGGTGGTGCCTTTCCCTGATCCTCCCATTTTGTTTCCCACAGAGGGAGGCCAGACTATGACTTAGGACATCCCTGGAGGGTTCCTAGATTGTGAGAGGGAGCAGGTCAGGCTAAGGGAACCCTGTGCACTGGGTCTTTAGTGATTAAATAAAAGACAGAGATTAGAAAAGAAAGAAAAGCATTTGACAAAATCCAACACCTTTTCTTGGTAAAAACTCCCAGCAAAGTGGGAATAGAGGGATCATACCTCAACATAATAAAAGCCTATATGACACATCTACAGCCAACATCATACTCAATGGGCAACATTAAAACCATTTTCCCTAACAATAGAAACAAGATAGGGATGCCCACTCTTACCACTCCTGTTTGACATAGTACTGGAAGTGCTAGTCATAGCCATCAGACAAGAAGAAGAAATAAAAGGCATCCAAATTGTAAAAGAAGTAAAACTGTCATTATTCACAGTTGACATGGTATTGTATGTAGAAAAACCTAAAGATTCCGTAATAAAAAACTATTACAACTAATTAATGAATTCAGCAATGTAGCAGGATACAATATTAACACCCACAAACCTATGGCATTTTTATACACAAACTAGAGGCCTGGTGCACAAAATTTGTGCGTGGGAGGGGGAGGATCCCCTTAGCTTAACCTGCACCCTCTCCAATCTGGGAACCCCCAGGAATGGGCCTAAACTAGCAGTTGGACATCCCTCTCACAATCCTGGACTGCTGGCTCCTAACTGCCCACCTGTCTGCCTGCCCGATTGCCCCTAACTGCCCCTCCTGCCAACCTGATCACCCCTAACCACTTCTGCCTGTTGGCCTGATCACCCCTCACTGCCACCCCTACAGGCCTGGTCACCCTAACTGGGCCCTCCAACCCCCGCCAGCCTGATCACTCTTAACTGCCTCTAGCTGCTGGCCTGGTCACCCCCAACTGCCTCCCTGCCAACCTGGTCACCCCATACAATCTGCTGTTCAGTCATTTGGTCACCCCCCATAGCCCCTCCTGCAGGCCTGGTCAGCCCACACAGCCCGCTGCTCAGTCATGCAGTCATACCTCACTAATCCCCCTGCCAGCCTGGTCACTCCATGCAGCCTGTTCAGTAATCTGTTTGGTTGTTTCGGTTGTGATGGTCACTTAGGCTTTTATAGAGAGAGATAGATAAAGAACTTAAAAAAAAATCTCATTTATTATTTCAACAAATATATTGAGATACCCATGAATAAACATAACTCAGTAGGTAAAAGATGTGTACTCAAAAAACTACAGGACATTGAGAAAAGAGATAGAGGAAGACATAAACAAATGGAAGAATATACTGACTTCATGGACTGGTAAAATCAACATCACTAAAATGTCCATACTACCCAAAGCAATCTATTGATTCAATGCAATCCCCATTAAAATACCAATGGCATATTTCACAGACCTAGAACAAACTCCAAAAATCCACATGGGAAAAAAATAAAGACCCCAAATAGCCATAGAAATCCTGAGAGAAAAACAAAATTAGAGGGATCTCAATATCAGATGTCAAGATCTATTACCAAACCTATTGTCAAAACTGCCTGCTACTGGCACAGGAACAGATATATAGACAATGGAACAGAACTGAGAACCCAGAAATTGATCCAAACCATTATGCTTAATTAATATTTGACAAAGGAGGGAAGAACATATGAACATACAATGAAGACAAGATAGTCTCTTCAATATATGGTGTTGGAAAAATTGGACAGATACATGAAAATTTTTTTTTAATGAAAAGAAACACCAACCTACACCATACCCAAATATAACTCAAAATGGATAAATAGCTTAAATATAAGACCAAAAACCATAAAAATCTTAGAAGAATGCATAGGTGACAAAATATCAGACATCTCTTTTAGCAATATTTTTTCCAATACAGCTCCTAGGATAATGGAAACTAAGGAAAAAATAAAGAAATGGGACAACATAAAAAAAAAGAAGCTTTTGCACAGCAAAGGATACCATCAATAAAATAACAATCCACTGCATTGGAAAATACAATTGCCAATGTTACATCTGATAAGGGCTTAATCTCTGTTACAAATGATGAGGTTTTATACTCCAAAATTTGTAGGGAACTCATACAACTTAACAAAAGGAAGATAAGCAATCCAATTTAAAAAAATATATATGGGCAAAGGACCTAAATAGACACTTCCAAAGTGGGCATACAGAAGGCCAAGAGGCATATTAAAAATGCTCAAAGTCACCGATCATCAGAGAGATGCAAATCAAAATGACAATGAAGTACCATCCCCTCATACCCGTCAGAATGACTATCATCAACAAAATCAATAAACAACAAATGTTGAAGAGGATTTGGAGAAAAATGAACCCTTGTGCACCGCTAGTGGAAATACAGACTGGTGCAGCCACTGTGGAAATAGTATGGAGTTTCTTAAAAAAATTACAAATGGAGCTGCCATTTTATCCAGTAATCCAACTTCTAGGAATATATCCCAATACATCAGAAACATCAATCAGAAAGAATATCTGCACCTCTAAGTTCATGGCAGCATGATTTACCATAGCCAAGATTGGGAAACAGCCTAAGTGCTCATCAGCAAATGAGTGAATTAAAAAAAAAAGAAGAAGAAGAAGAAAACACACATACAGTGGTACATCTACACAATGGAATACTACGCTGCTATAAAAAAGAAAGAACTCTAACCATTTGCAACATCATGGATGGACCCTGAGTACATTATGCTAAGTGAAATAATCCATTCAAAAAAAGACAAATATCACATGATCTCACTCATTTGTAGAATATAATGAACAACATAAACTATTGAACAAAAATAGATCCAGAGACATAGAAACATCGAACAGACCACCAAACCTCAGAGGAATGGCAGGGGAGTGTGGGTAAGAGATCAACCAAAGAACTTGTATGCATATATGTATAACCGATGGACACAGACAATAGGGGGTGAAGGCCTGGGCTGAGGATTGAGAGCAGGCTGGAAGAGGACAATGGGGGAAAAGAGGACATATGTAATACTTTCAACACTAAATATTTTTTAAAAAAAGAAAAGGTAAAACTTTTATTATTTGTAGATGACATTATTATGTAGAAAAATATGCTACTCAGTTATAAAAATATACTAGGAATTATTAGGTTGATATGCAAAAATATATATTTTTCTATATATTACCCAAGACTAATGTAAATAAAGTAAAAGCAATATAATTTACAAATTACTAAATAGCATCAAATACCTAGAACTAAGTCTAATAAAAATTACTGCAAAATATAAAACCCTGATAAGACAAATGAAAGATTTAAGAAAAAAATTATTTTTGGAAGATTAAGTTATTAAAATACCCATTCTCTTGCAAAGTGATCTATACTAAATTTAATGTAGTTTCAGTTAAAATCACAGCAAAATATTTTATAGATATTGGCCAGCTGATATTAAAACTTATATAGAAATACAAAAATATCAAGTAGCCAAAGTAATCTTGATAAACAAGAGCAAAGCTAGAGAACTTAAAACTACCTGATTTGAAGACATACCATCAAGCTACAGTAGTCAAGACGGTGTGATATTAGTCTAAAAACAGATAAATTTAACAGATGAGTGGTCATGTAGAGATCACACATATATGTTTAACTGTTTTTCAACTAAGGTAGCAAGTTACTTCAGTAGGTAAAAGAAAATAATTTGTCACTACAAAAAATAGCTATTTATATGGGGTGGGAGAAAAATCCTCAACCACTCACTCCATACACAACCATTAAATAGGATACATCATAGACTTAAAAATTAAATCTTGAACTATAACATTTCTAGAAAACATAGGATAATATATTTGCAATATTGAGTTCCAATTATCCTCAGAGTGTTAAGAACTTATGAACATCAGTATGGATTTCAAAGCTATGTACTCGTGGGATATAATGAAAATGATATAATATTTACTTATTATGTTAACACGAGAGGCCCAATGCATAAAAATTTGTGCAAGAGTAGGCCTTCCTTTCCATGGCTGCTGGCACCTGGGGGCTTCCCTCAGGCCCTGGCTCTATCAGGAAGGACATCTGGAATGATATCCAGTCTAATTACCCTTTTATTATTATAGATTGTTAAATACTTATTTATATGCTACATGTCTGGAATATATATAGCAGGGAAGAGTGCACACAAAATCTGTGCTCTTACTGAACAGGAAGGAAGGAAGGCAAGAAGGAATGAAGAAAGGAAGAAAGAAGGGAAGAAAAAGCCATTAAAATATACAAAATTAGTTGTATTTCTATACACTAACAATGAGACATCTGAAAAATAGATAAAATAATCCCATTCTCAATTATATAAAAAAACAATGAAATATTTAGGAATAAATTTAACCAAGGATCTGGAAGAACTGTACAATGAAGTCTAGAAGATTGTGATAAATAAGATTGAAGAAGTCACAAACATATTGAAAGATGTGCATAGATCAGAAGAATTAATACTTTTAAAATGTCTATATAACCAATGCAATGCCTATCAAAATTCCAGTGGCATGTGTCAAGGGAAATTTAAAAAAAATCCTAAAATTTGTTTGGAAACACAAAAACCCAGAATAGCTAAAGCAATACTGAGAAAGAGGAACAAAGATTTGAGTTATCACACTATCTAATTGCAAAGTATACTACAAAGTTACAGTAACCAAAAAGTACAATACTGGCATAAAAACAGACATAGGCAAACAGGAGAGAATTGACACCCTAGAAGTAAACTGTCACATATGGTCAACTAAAATGTAAAGGAAGCCAAGACAATGCGGAAAGGATAGTCTCTTCAATAATAGTGTTTGGAGTACTGGATAACCAAATGAAAAAAAATTTAAATTGAACTCCTATCCTATACCACTTTCAAAAATGTACTCAAAATAAATTAAATACTTAAACATTAGAGCTAAAACTATAAAACTTCCAGAAGAAAATAGAGAAAAGATCCTTGACATTAATCTCACAAAGATTTTTATTTGCATATGATACCAAAAGCACAAGCAACAAAACCAGAAAGCAACCCATGGTACTACATCAAATTAAATTGTTCTATATAGTAAAATAAAAATCAACAAAATAGAGATACAAGCTACAGAATGAGAGAAGATATTTGCAAAACATATATCTGATTAAGGGACTAATATTCAAAATATATAAAGAATACATACAAATCTGTACACTGAAAACACAGTAACAAAACAAACAAAAACAACTTGATTTTAAACTGGGCAAAAGAACTGAATAGACATGTTTTCCAAAGAAGACACACAAATGACCAATAGATATACAAATAAAAATGCTCAACATCATCAATCATCACAGAAATGCAAATCAAACCACAGTGATATATCACCTTACACTTGTTAGAATGGCTATGATAAAAAAAAGAGAGATAGCAAGTCTTAGCTAGAATATGTAGAAAAGTAAATGTTAATGCACTGTTGGTAGGAATGTAAGCTGGGCAGCCACTATGAAAAACAGTATGGAGATTCTTTTAAGAATTAAAATAAGAACTACCATGTGATCAGCAATCCTACTGATGGACATATAACCAGAGAAATGAAAACAAGATCTTGAAGATATATGTGCATTCCCATGATCACTGATTCAATAGCCTAGATTTGGAAACCATTTGTCAGTTAATGGATGTCTGAGCATATATATATATAT